>JAVJGI010000032.1:4675173-4685918 GCA_035590275.1 Ibycter americanus
ATCACAGCCAAAACACAGCACAGCACCAACTACTAAGAAGAAAATTAACTCCATCCCAGCTGAAACCACGACAGTAACTAAATTGTTCAAAGATTTATGGAAGTTGGTATTGGAGAATTAACTACAAGCATACCGCACTGTGCAAGGCCAGAAAATAAGATTGAATGGTACTTTGAGATTGTGATGCATTTGGTTAAAAGAAACTCAGTAAATTAGATTCCATTGCTGTTTGACTCAGGCATATGTGTTTTATATAGAGGGAGGTGTGAATAATGGATAAATAACACTTAGATGGTTTGGATGTCCGAGATTTTAGTACCTTGAAGAGTATATTCATAGTTTGATTGGAGAACGAATACAAAGAAAAGTTTGTTCAGGAGTTAACGCATAAAATCTCTCTAGAATTTGATAGGATTTGACTGGCAAATTATACAGGATTTTTATTGATTGGAGGTCTGACTGGGTGTATGATGGTTGTTGTGGAACGATTAGTGGTTGGTATATAGGGGTCAATTAACACTTAGACCCTAATAATGGGAACCAATCTGAGTAAAGAAGTAAATGCTAAAACTCCCCTAGGATGTATACTAAAACACTGGAAAGATTTGGGAGGATCCCCGGGTGGAAACTTAAATAAAAAGGGACTTCTGCATTATTGTACCCAATGGTGGCCGTTGTACATCCTAGAGGATGGAGAAAAGTGGCCTCCAGAAGGGTCTCTTCATTATAATACTATCTTGCAGCTCATGTTATTTCTTAGAAGGGGGAAGAAATGGGATGAAGTAATGTATGCTGATGTGTTCTTCACCCTACGTAACAAACCACAATGGCAAAAAGAATGCGGGATTAATATTCCACCCCAGGATCCCCTTGTTTTGGCATTAGAAAAAAGTCAGAAAAATATTAAACCAAAGAAGAATTGTTGTGATGCATGCAGTATAGATCAGCGGTGTCTTAAACTTGGAAAGAAAGGAAGTGATGAAGAGAGCATTATGGACCCCCATGACTTACAGTCAGCTTGCTTTGTGAATAGGCCAGACCCAACTAGCCCACAAGGGTCTGGACTAGATGCTAGAAGCCCAGCCAGATCTGGAGAGGGAACGGACTCTGAAAGCATAGCAGAAAGCACGGAAGACCCAGATGAAGGAGTGAGCAGCACATATCCCACTCGTGGCAAAGTTGTGGGACATAAAGCCAAAGGTAAAACAGGGGGTAGAGCAAAAGCTAAAACTGAATCTGGTCATTTGATTGCTCCTTTGCGACAAGTAGTAACACCTACAGGAAACCCAGCAAGAGTAAAAATGCCCTTCTCAGCAAGTGATTTGAACAGCTGGCAAGAAGAAGCGGAGCACTTTAGGGAAGATCCTGATAAGGTAGCTAAGAGATTTAAACTAATGGTGAAAAACCAGGATGTTGATTGGACAGATGTGGAACTGATGTTATCAGAACTAACAGAAACAGAGAAAGAGCTTGTAATAAAAACAGCGAGAAATCATGTGCAAGGACAGATTGCGACTGGTGTTTTACAAGTAACACTAGATGAAAATTTTCCACTGATAAATCCTAATTGAGACCCAAATAATCCTAATCATTATAAATTATTGGTCCAGTATAGAAAACTTGTCCAGTTGGGGTTACAAAATGCTATACCCAAAGCTGTAAATTGGGCAGCCTTATATGAAGTAAAACAAGGACAAGATGAAACCCCGACTGTATTCCTGGACAGGCTTAGAGCTGCTATGAGAAAACACACAACTTTAGATCCCTCATCAGATGCAGGTGAACAACAGTTGGTGGGATTGCTAATGGGACAGAGTAACCCTGATACTAGGAAAAAGTTACAGAGAATTGAACATCCTGCCAATAAAGATTTAGAGGTACTGATGAATGAAGCCTGGAAGGTATATAATAACAGAGAGAGAAAAGAAGGTAGAAAATTAACAAGAGTGGTAGTGGCTGCGCTAACTCAAAATCCACAGGTACCAAGACAAAATAGCAGGGATCGTGGCCGAGGACCGACAACACGAGGAAGAGGCTTGCAACCCGGACAAACAAGACTGGGATAGAATCAATGTGGTTATTGCAAGAGAGAAGGACACTGGAAACAAGACTGCCCTGATAGGAATTGAAACCTAGAAGGAACTGTCATTGCATACCAGAATACGGAATAGGGCGAACCAGCTGGTTTCTCCCTAGCGGACCCGCTGGTTAAAATTGAGCTGGGGGAAGAAAAAGAAAAATTAGATTTTCTAATTGACACTGGTGCTACTTTTTCTGTTTTAAATCAGGAGTTGATACCTAAAAGTGATAAATTTGTTCTTGTCACAGGAGCCACTGGCCAATCAGAGAAAGCATATTTTTTTAAACCACTTAAATATAAAATTGGAAAGCAAATGGGAATACATCAACTTCGGTATTTGTCAAGCTCACCCAGGTCCTTATAGGGTAGGGACTTGTTGGAAAATCTAGAAGCTAAAATCCAATTTAAACAAGGTGAAATTGAATTTAAAGTAAAGGAAGGTCAACTGATAACAGCTCTCAGTTTGGTTATGAGCTGTGTGAAACCAAAACAAAATGACCAAATTGTAAAGCAAATCATAGATCAGGTATACCCATTTGTTTGGGCTACTGACACCCCAGGGAAGTCTAAATGGACAACCCCTATTCAAATAGAATTACAACCAGGAGCAAAACCAGTAGCTAAGAAACAATATCCACTGCCACCAGAAGATAGAAAAGGGATTGAACCAATTATTGAAAAGTTTCTAGAATTAGGACTTTTGATTGAATGAGAGTCAGACTTCAATACTCCAATTCTTCCGGTCAAGAAACCAAATGGAGCTTATAGATTGGTACAAGATTTAATAGCAGTAAATGAAATAGCAAAAACCATGCACCCAGTTGTTGCGACATGAAAATGGAGGTAAGCTGCTAGACAGTGGATTGGGTCAATTGAAAACGGGTCAGTTAGTGTTACCAGGGAAATTAACGTGGCATCTCGTGAAAACAGAACATGATGAAACACACTGGGGATTAAATTCTTTATATCAGCATTTGAGAACTAGAGTAGCAGGACCAGATTTGTTTACTACAATAAAACAAGTCACATCACAATGTGAACTTTGTTTGAAAAACAATCCCAACACTGGAACTAAAGCACATCAAGGGGCAATAAACAGAGGACATTTTCCAGGTGAAATTTGGCAAATTGATTTTTCTGAGCTCCCAAGAAAGGGGGGATTCCAATAACTTTTAGTTTTGCCTGACGCATTCTCTGGGTGGCCTGAGGCACTCCTATGCAGAACAAACAAATCACGAGAAGTTGTTAAAGTTTTACTAAATGAAATTATACCACGATTTGGAGTTCCTAAAAGCATATTATCAGACAGGGGCTCCCATTTCTGTGCACATATTGTACAAACAATAGTAAAGCACTGCAAATTGATTGGCAACTGCATACCCCATACAGACCACAGGCAAGTGGACAAGTAGAAAAGATGAATCACCTCATTAAACAGCAAATAGCTAAAATTTGTCAAGAAACAAATTTACATTGGTATCAAGCTTTACCTATTGCTTTAATCCGTATAAGGGTCAAGCCAAGATCTAAAGAAAAACTGAGTCCTTTTGAAATTCTGTATGGCAGACCATGTGCAATTAATCCTGTTAATAATGAAGCCATAGATCAGATAGGTATTCAATATGTGTATGATTATGTTATAATAGTAGGAAAGCAGCTGAATAAGAATGCTACTGTAGTACTAGAACGTCAGCCTAAGCAACCCGATTGTAAACTACATCCATTTAGCCCTGGTGATATGGTATATGTTAAGAATTTTTCAGGAAATCATCTGGAAGAGAAGTGCCATACCAGGTGTTGCTGACCACCTTTACTGCGGTCCGGGTAAAAGAGCGACCAACTTGGTTCCACTACTCTTGAGTCAAGAAAGCTCCTGAGAAAACATGAACATCGGAATCTGTGAGATTAACGACGTGATGCTAATCGGTGGACTTTTGGTAAGTATGATGACTCTGATCCAAGCCCCTACATTAGAATGGCCATGGTCTGAAGCCCATATTGTTAAATCTTTCATAACTAACCCAGGAGCTGGCATAAATTTGGCAATTTATGTTATCATGATATACCCAAATTGCAAATAGGCATAGATATTAATCTTTTAAGACAATGCTTAGGCATCCAGACATAGAGAAAATGGTCCAAGAAGTAAACAGAATGACTCAGCACATGCTATGGCAAGTTAAACATGACACTGAAAGCGTCAAAGCAATCCTGACCAAAGTTGAACAAGTGGGAGAACATCACTGGTGGGACATTTTCTTAGGATATTCGCCCACCGCAACACAAGTATTTAACTGTCTAATACACCCAATCATAATACTAGCAGCAGCAATAATTTTGCTGACATTGCCTAATGTCTGGGTATGGTATAAATTAAGCACCGTGGTTAGGAAGATGAGAATAATGTGGGCAATGGTACGTATGTGCCAAAATTGTATGGAACTAGAATTAAAATGAAAGACTTCGTAAATCTTAAAAGAAAGGGGGGACTGAAAAGGAAAAAGGCCTAAAAACCTAAAGATCCATCTGAGAAAAGTCTCAGGTAAAAGCTCTGTCCTGCCTTACAAGATTGCTCAACTTGGTTCCTGAGGAACCATAGCACGTAGTGCTGAATCGCCCTGTTCTTGCTCACTGTACCCAAGCCTAAGCTATTGCTGGAAATCGCTGTACCAGGTACTAGAAATCGTAAATTGGGTAGAGTTAGACACATCAATAGAAGAAAATGGTAGCAAGCCAAGATTCATGTACAAGGTCCTGGCAGGGTCACTTATGAAAGAAAGTTGAAAAGTTCAACTCTGAGGAAGACCACCTGAGCGAGGCCGAAGGCCGGAACGACCCTCTCAGAATCGATGCCAAGAGAAGACTCTGCCTAAACTCCGCCCAGGCTCTGCCTGGACTCTGGCCATCATTAATATGCAATGAGATGTTGTAATTACAGGAATAATGTATGAGAAGATGTTGCAATCATGTATGTCAAATGTATAAATTAGCCTGTTTCGCACCTGTGCTTCAGAGCGAGTTTCTGTGGTGCAAACCACCTCCTCCCCTGCGCAGAAAATAAATACCTTGCTGCTAAAAGTACAAAAAAGTCTCTTAGCAGTTTTCTTCATTCCAAGGGTTTTCGACATCATTGGTCTAAGAACATTTTGTACAATTTAATTTACAATAGCCATAAGCAAACCCCCAATATGACATTTTTCAGCAAAACAGGGCTTCAACAATGCAATTAACTGTAGCACGCCTTGTATCTCAGCAACATAGAAGAGACTGTGCAAAAGTCCCGACTGGATCACTTCCATTTTCACACATCTGTTTCTAGAGTCTCTCCACTCCACTAAAAGCAATGCACTAGTCAAGACCAATAGACCTGGGCAAGCTAATGGTTGTGAGGCCAGGAGGAAAAAATG
The DNA here is from genome assembly GCA_035590275.1 of Ibycter americanus. Classification (NCBI taxonomy): domain Eukaryota; kingdom Metazoa; phylum Chordata; class Aves; order Falconiformes; family Falconidae; genus Ibycter; species Ibycter americanus. Next base: position 4,680,661 of record JAVJGI010000032.1, read on the forward strand.
CCACAATAGGAACAATAGGGAAAAGATGGAAACCCTCAAACCATTTATTTTTTTTTTATTAACTTGCTGCAGAAATCATTTGGTGACTCAAAAGAGAATGATTTCCTGAAGAAGTTGTAAAATTTGTCTGTAACCTCAGTTACCCAGTTGGTTACAACAGGAATGTTTAAACTGAAAGCTGAAAATATTCCACAGCAAAAGCAGGTTGGGTGTGCATGGCTGATGCAACTGGGATGGTTTTTGCTTTGCTGACCTTTAGCGCTCGGTCAGCTCGTGGCAGTCCTGCAGCGTGCCACTGGACTACATACGGCTCATGATCAGCTGCTGCCACTCAATGGGTGGGTAGGGAAGACATTCGGTTTACTTGGTCAGCATTTCCAGCCACACTGCTGAAGAAACACAAAACCATCCCCTTAAAAACTTCTAGAAATTAAAAAATAATGCATGACAGTAATGCTGATAGTGTTACAAACAGTACAAAACTTACTGGATGTGAGGTTGAAGAGTAAAACAATGCTGAAGGAAGGTTGTAGCTGAAGGGTTACACCTAAAGGGAATACAGCTAAAAGGTGGTGGTGCAAGTTCTCCGGGTGACAGGGAAGGCAAGTTGTGGGAGCTGGATGAAGTTGAGAACAGTTAAAACGGTGAAAGTGACAAAGAGTGACAAGGTGTGAGATGTGAAAAAACCACAATTGACATGCAGTAATAAAGTCTAAGAAGAGAAAACAAGACTCCAGGCAAATAATGGAAAAACAGTTTATATACTTATTGTATAAAGATTACAGGTAAGCTATTCAAAATATTTTTCATATATAACCTTTAATTTTAAGAACATTCACCTTTCAGCTTAATACAGACATACAATCTCTGAGTGAACAATACTATATAACCTTACAAATGCTACCATACAGCCATCAATGCATGCTTACACTGAAATGCAAAGAAAACCGATCTTCTTGCCCAGCTGTGGGCAAAGGTTAAGGCTCAGTTACATACTCCCTCACTCCCCTCCCCACGCCACCCCCCACCCCCCCCAACAAATACAACTGGAGTTCTTAAACTATTCAGACTAGGACCTACTTGTAAATAAATGTAGTGTAAAACATAGTATCACCTAACTAACATTGTTTGCATCAGGAGTTTTTCTATTAATGTAATATGACTATTAATGTAACCTGAGCCCAGTTTTGAAAATTAGTGCTGCAGAACCGATAGGGAAAACAGGGCCAGGCATGTATTCAGTATTTTACTTTCACTAATACTACTGTATCTTAAAGACAGCCTGTTCAATAAAGGCTGCTTACAATCCAATGTCTCATTTATGGCTTTTTAAATTAAAACCTCAAATTATCCTTTCAAGGAAGCCTGTGTTCTGGGAAGAGACAGAAGTAGTATGTTATCTGAAGTTTCCCAGAGAACAGGTGATTAAATTCTTTATTCCAGTTGAAAGGATGTACCATGTCAAGACATTCATTTAATAGATGTGTATAAAGAGCAAGGGAGGTGCCTGTAGATTATGTATAATAATGCTACAAGTGTATAAAATCTCTTTTATTGTTGTTTGGGGTAATGCTTAAAACCTGATCATCTCCTCTTAATACCCACTTTTAAAATAAGAAGTCATGTAGTTGCCCCTCGTGAATGAGAAAGTGGGTTAAGAGTGTTGATCTTGAAGAGTGATTGCACGTTACAAAGAGGTACATCAGTCATTTCAGAGTACATGCAAAAGGCATCGATTTCTGCTCAATGGGTTAGCAAAGTAAAAGGAAAACCACCCTGTAGTGGTATTAAGACAAGACGTAAATCCAGACAAGTAGTGTTCTTTTGCCTTATGACATTCATCCAAAAGCAAGTGCAGTCCATTCTCTTAAAGTTCTTTGGAAAAAAAATCCAAAATAGGTAATCTTCTGGCGTGGAACAAGTGCAAAAAGAAGTCTGCCAGCTGTGTGACAGCAATACACACACTTGCGGCTTCTGCTGGCTCCAGCGATGAGTGTTTTCGTGAATGCAAATGCCTCCCGGAGGCAGCAACTGCCAGCGGTGCTCGGCTGACACACGTCTGCAAACCAGTGCTCCCGTCAGCTGGCTGGAGGCTGGCTGGGACCTCCTACTTGGTGCAGGCAGAATTGTATCAAGACTTTTCTTCTCCAGTTCTATAAAAATATATTTAGACAGTTTTTCTTCTGTGTAATACTGGCACAAAGGAAAATGTTTTCTAATAGAGTTGGCTTGCATCGCATTCTTAAGACAAATGTTGCAGTCCTGTTTTCCCCTCTAACGAGGGGCTCTCACCTTCCTAGGCTAATGTGCAAAACAACAACAAAATATTCCAGGCCATACTGTCCCACAAATCCATGTCTGTCTGTCCATATCTGGCCAAAATATTCCAGGCCATACTGTCCCACAAATCCATGTCTGTCTGTCCATATCTGGCCAAAATATTCCAGGCCGTACTGTCCCATAAATCCATGTCTGTGTGTCCATATCTGGCCAAAATATTCCAGGCCGTACTGTCCCATAAATCCATGTCTGTGTGTCCATATCTGGCCAAAATATTCCAGGCCGTACTGTCCCATAAATCCATGTCTGTGTGTCCATATCTGGCCACAAGGAAGATTATTCAGACTGCTGGTTGTAGGTCTACCAAATGCTTGCTCAGCAGCTCAGCCAGCTATGCCTTGTGGCCTTGTCTTCCTCACATTGTAATTTTGCTGTGCCTGTTGCTCCAGCACCCCCGCTTGGCAGTTCTGGGGAGGGTCAGGCTGCAGCGGCTCCTCATTTTCACCTGTCCCTTGGCTGAAGCTTTTTTCCGCAGGATGAAATGGAAATTCACATGGCTGTTCATGGCATAGAACACATTGGCATTGCCTGGGATCACCAGCTCTGCAAAAGAGGGACCAGAGCAAGTGTTAATCTGCAGTACTGCACGTCACAGAAGGAAGGCCAGGAGAGAACAGGGGTGAACAGACCGAGGGTACACAGCCAGCCCCTTCCCGTGTTCTGCCGTGCTGATGCAGCAAAGCTGCAGCAGGTGGATGCCAGGGCCTTCAGCCAGGCTGGACATGCTCTGGGTTTGGCCTCCATCTCCTGTCCTCAGCCACCCGGCTCCCCCTTTTTTGTGCTGGAAGCTCTGTTTGCATGGCCGGATGACAGTGGTAGGATCCGGACCTGCCCTGACCCCCTGGGAGGCCATACGCCCGCCCCTGTGGCAGACAGCGCCCAGGGGGAGAGCGCAGCTGCTCTCCAGTTGCAGTGCACGCGCGGAGGTGGGCATGGGCACCTGGCGACCCACGATGTGCACAGCCACATGCTGACAGGCCACGACAAATCACCCCTGCGCACCAGTTAGCAAGGGAGCTCATTCTCACTAGCAGCTGTGACAACACATCTGTGGCATTTCTAACGTTGCTTCACGTTTTACTCCTTCCTTCAAAATCCAGCAGAACTTTTCAAGCAGCAGCAGAGTTCTCCTTCCCTACCTTTGTCCACAGAGATGACCTGTACAAGCTCATAATCCTCAACTGCATTGGATTCCAGGTTGTGCTTCAGCATAGCTCTCTGGATGACAGCAGGAGCTTTGTCTTGGTTAGAGAGCTGGAAAGAGAGAGTTGCAATGAGAGATTCTGCTTATTCACTCTATATAATGATTTAGTAATTGGCAAAGGCCTGCCCTTCTGCAGACCACTTGGTCTTGGAAAAGATTTCAGAGAACTGAAAAAAATATGATGGGTCATGTAACAAAGTAGTAGATACTGCCAGGTACTAAACCATGGTATTTGTGACCTTTGGTGGTGGTGGTTTTCTAGTTCAAGATGACAGTTCCTGTACTAGAAGAGACAGCAGTAAATCACAGTGTCTGCTCTCCTGAGTAAACATTTTAAGAGAGGAGATGTACAAGTCCACATAAAGAGCTGCCCCAATGTCTGTTGTTTGCAGACATCAGTTAATCTGTAGTCTCCTGTGCTAAGTACTTTCTTTGACATCATGCAAAGATTTTTGGCCTTGTAACTGGGTTTACTGTCTGCTGTGGAAGTGCTGTGCATCCAGAGCAGACACAGGGCTCCCTCCAGAGCCTTATGCAGTCAAAAGAAAGATTTGTCTCGCCAGCAGCCGCATTTGTCAGTCCCTCGGGGAACAGCTCTTTCCAATTTGGGGAGGTGAGACCATTCAAATCATAAGGTAGCTAAGCATGCTGAGAACTACCCTCCACACACAGTGTGTTTGTTCCCCTCCCCAGGCCCTGAGGGACCCAAAGTGTTTGCTCAGCAGCTGAGTCTCCCTTAGGTATCGCAGAGATGGTGTGCAGGCGCGTCACGGCACCCATAGCCCTGCGCTCCCTCGGCTGCTGGCCCAGCACTGCTGGGAGCCCCCTGTAGAACCAGCATTGAGGGAAACACCTGAACACTGGTTGCTGCTGGTCCGGCAACCTTCGCCGCAGAAAGAAGCTGTGTCATTAAAGGGCTTGTCAGCTTCCTCACGTACAGCTCCCTGTTTCCAGAAACCAGCTCCTGGGGGGAGCTTCTCCAGGAAAAATGGCACGTGGCATCTGGTGTCAAAACTTGCACACAGATTCTGAGCTAGAGAAAAAGCTGCTAGGGCTAGCAGAAGGGCAGGAGCAGCAAAGCCTGCACTCGATCAAAATGCTTCACTTTTATCAAAAAGTTCAAACACAAGCTTTCATTTCAAGACCAGAAACTTCCACAAAGATACTATTTTCAAACCTCTCATTCATACCATGCTCCACATATTCTGACTTGTAACATTTGTCTTTTCCCTTTCAAGCCAGGTTTGATTAGTCCCTTCAGTGAACAGGTGTTTTCAAAACTGAAAACACCATTTATTTTAAGCCACCCTGAATGAACACGTAACATCAGCAATGGTAACAGCATTGTTCTGTTCCCACACTACTCACCAGGATGCTCTTGTACATATTGCCATTGTCGTCTTCTAAGCTGATGCGAATAATGCACATGTCTTTGTTCTGCTGCTTGTAAACAGGATTTGAGGTACTGGGTGTCATGGAGTTGTCAGAGGAAGTGCTTGAGATGGAAGATGGAACCCCCGAGGAAGGTTTGTCCGTGGAATTGGTGGGGCAAGAGGAGGAGAGGGGGCAAGAAGGGGAAGAGGGGCAAGAAGGGGAAGGGGGGCAAGAAGCGGAAGGGGAAGGGGGGCACGAAGGGGCAGGGGAAGGGGGGGACGCAGGGGAAGGGGACGGGGGGACCGGCGGGGACGGGGACGGGGGGCACGGCGGGGCCGGG
>JAVJGI010000032.1:4697806-4710957 GCA_035590275.1 Ibycter americanus
TTATCCTACAAGATTCATTTAAATGCTCACCCTACAAAACTTATTTAACTCTTAACTATCTCATCCCCTTCTATCAACTGAAAGGTAAACTTGAGATTCTCTAACAGCAGCTGGCGGGCAGGCACAGAAGCTAAAAGTGCAGCTCGCAGCAGAGCTGTTGTCTGGGGAGGAAAGAACACAGTGCTCCCTCCCCGTGCCGGCCAACCTGTTTCATGTGGCATCTTGTCTGCACTGTGCTTAAATCTGTGGGATGGATAGGCGAGGTCAAAGACAGCTTCCCTAGAGAGACTATTTATAGTGAAAGAAAACAAAAGACTTTAAGGATTCAGTGAACATTAATCCTCCAAGTGTTACAAAACGGTCCAAGACGAGAAGTAGGAGAGAGGTTCTAGCTGTTCTGTGGAATTTTTCTCCTCTCACTGCTTTCAAAATGTTTTGCAAATCCACTCACAGCAGCTAGAAAGAGTGATTTGCTGGGAGCCAGAAGGTCTGGGCTCAGATCGAGTTGTTGTTTTGTCTTTTAATATTTAGTTAAATAAGCTGTTCTGAACACACATTTTCCATCTATGCTTATTATTGTCTCAACTGTTTTAAAAGGTAGCTACAGATGTTGATAAATGCATGATAAACGAAACAGACTAACAGGTTTGAATGTGTTCACCCATCATTCCTGAGCAAAATGCAGTGTTTCAGATATCAAGGCAAGGGGGTAAGGTACAAATGCCAGATCAACTGGCTAGAACTGCCAGAAAGTAAACTGGTTAGCCAGTTTATAGAAACGCTTTTATGTAAACAGAAAAAAACTGCCACAAACATTCCTCAGTTTCTACAGAATATAACGTTTCCCTGCTATTCTTCCTCACTCCTTTCAAGCTCCTGAGATTGTTGGGTTTGCCCAGGAGAGCGCAGAAGTCAAACTGCTTCAGACAGAGCCTGCTTTGTTGTCCATCTGGCCACACACAGAGCAGGAAGCCTGTTCCTTCGAAAATCCCAGCCCTGTTTTCTAGTTCCAAGAAAGGTATGGGATAGTCGTATAAACATCTTGGTTTAATTCCTCAGCTGAAGCTGAGTGGCATTGTTCCAGTGAAGTCAAAAGCACTACAGTGGTGTAACCCAGTTGAGAATCTCATTTGAAGCTGCTCTGCACTCACCAGCACAAACCTGAGCCTTTCCAGGTCTGCTCCAAGGGTGCACAAGCTAGGTTCCCCTCTCTACACAGAGCAGCGTAACACCAAAGTGCTCATTTGTAATTCATCTCAGTAAAATATCACCCTGCAGCATCTCTTCGCTCTGGTTGTGGCTGCAGCTCCATCACAGCTATGATACAGCGCACACAGCTATTCTTGAGCTAGACATCCCCATGCCCGAGGGACCGCCACCAGTTACCCAACACAGTAGCCTGACACTCAGCTGGAGGGGCTCCAGGGGGTCCTGACCTGCTGTCTCGTGAACAAGCCCGCGCAGAATCTGCACTGCTGCAGCCTGGTGTTTGTGGGTGTCAAAGCTCAGCTGGCTAATGCTGGTGTAGGTTCTTTCAGGAACAATGAGATCACCTCTCAGGCAAGCACAAAAGCACAGATTTACAGATCTGCCTTCCCTGAAGCACCGCAGAGGTTCTCCATGCTCAGGGGGAGACGAGCTTTGGCAGCTGGTTAGGCAAAAGGGCTAACCTCAGCTCTGGCCAAGATCGCAAGGCTTGCAACTCCAGCTGATTCTCACCTTCATTAGCAGCTTCCTGCTTGTCAAATAGTTGTCATGGTCTGAGAAGATATCAGACAGCTCTTCGAACCCCAGCATTATGTCCCTGTACAGGAAAAGATTTAGGTTATTAGTAAGCATCTAAATCAGACACTACGTTACTACGAATGCTGATTACAAAGCATTTCTCACAAATCATTAACAGTTGGGCATATAAAGGGTAACACCACCAAAATGCATCCAGTGAGATGCTGCACACCTGCTAGGAACCCTCCTGGGATCTGCTGGTGCTCCCAGTAAAGTCAGGCTTTACTTGACAACATCACAAAGCAATGCCATAGGTACGCAGGGTTTCCAATTACACTGCAGGTACGAGTTTGTTGTAAGAAGGCAGGTAAATGGATACACAAAGGAACAGAAAAACAGCTGTGAGAGGTATGCCAAGTATTTCATTTTTGCTCTGATCCATGCACTCTGGAAAGCTAGAAGCATTTACGTGTACGAGCCCCATTCTCTTGCCAACACCAGAAACACAAGATGGCAGTATCTTGATCAGGAACAGGAACGCGGGGCAGTGGGAGGAGTGACCGCCTCTCTCCAGGGGAAATGCAGAAGTATACAGAGCGGCACAGCGACACATTTCTTTATCAAAGGCAAAGGAAACAAATCTACTCTTCCCAAACTGAACCAGCAGAGCACCTTCTTTCCTACAGAGAGGTTTCTGGTCTCTGTTTGGCATGCAGTAAATGTGCCAGCTGCGCAAAAAAAGAAAAAGTATTCCCCTGTAAGAAATATTATCTTCAATACAGGTTTTGATTTTGTAGTTTGTGGATATATTTTAAGGAAATGTCAGGACCAGGAGAGGATTAGTGAGAGTTTGTAGCAACCCGGACCTCCTCCAGCTTCACGGGAGAGAAGACAACAGGCAAGTATGTGTGCATGAGCTGGGTGAGTAGCTAATCCCATAGTTTTTGAAAAAAGGTTGTGGAAGATCCAATATGCTACAAAGGGCAGAAGAGACCCAGTATCCTTGAGGGCAGCTTGTCTCTTCAACATGAAAGAGCAGTTCACAGCAGTCAGACCCCAAAAAGGGGTCCGAGACTCACAGGAATGAGAGGTTCTCTACCAGAGATGTCCATGAAGGAGCAGAATAGGGAGACTGAGAAGAACAAGATGAAAACAAAGAGCACCAAGCTTTTTGCCTCTGTGTGGGGCTAGCCACAGGAGCAGAGGGGGAGGCTTACTTTGGAACACACGCCCAGGTCTTCTTTAGCTGATAGATGGAGCTGGACTGCAGTGCTGAAATGATGGCCCTCAAGGAGGAAAAATTCTTTAGGATCCTACATTCCTGTGAAAGGAGCGGTTAGAAATACAGGAGCATTAAATGTCAGCATTACAAATAGGTTAGTGCTCTTCTGTTTGACCGGTGTCATGCTCGCTACACATTCTCACTGCTAAGCAGGCAGCTGTACAAATATTGAGCATCAGAAATATCACTCCCCCCCTCCAGCCACCAAATATTTTATGGGCTTTGGCACTTAGATCTTGTTTTCCTCGCTTTCATGTATTTGTGGTGATGTTGCAGTGTTACAGCTTCCAGTTCTCCTAGTAAAAATAAAAGTGGAACCAAGTCCATGAAGCCAGGCTAAAAAGCACAAATGTTAACACTTCTTAAAAACCTCTTTATAGTTACCAATCCCTTTTACCCTTTCGGGGAAAAACCAGGCTTCGCCTCTTTGTATGTGGTATTTAAAACCTAAACCCTCAATCATCTAAGTGCCAATGAAAAATAAAGACATGCAAAGGAATAACCTGTTCTTCAAGTATGTGCACGCTGTTAAAGAGAAAAACCTTCCCAGCTTTTCCAGAGTTGGGATCAAATCCTAGCAGACAGGCTGGTTCATAGACATTTGTTATGCAGTTTTTCTGTGGCAAAAGCTTTGATGGAAAAGGATACCAAAAAACTTAATCTTCAAAAAACCAGCAGATTCCGAGTAAAGCAGATGGAAGCAAGGAGGAGGGGGAAAGTCTGGCCTGTCATTTTTCAAGGAACTCCTGCAAATCTGTTGGTGGCTCATGAACTAGAGCATGGGCACCACAGACTTCAGAAACTCTTGCAAATACAAGCTCTCACAAACAGGTGTTTGTACATGCAAATTCAGCAGACAAAGCCTGCCAATTTGACTGTTCTATGTAGACAGGCACGTATTCAAACTACAATTCCACTTCTGCAAAGTTTTATGGGGCTGATTATTACACTCATAACGCTGATTACATAAAGGAGCCTTACAGCAAAATTAGATGTAATTTATTTCCTTTGTAGGACTGAACAAATGTAAAGCAAACTTAGCATAAACAAAGGTCAGACCTTGATGTGTCAACAACTCAGTTCATGAGTTGCAGTAAAATTGACTGAACAATTAAAGCAAGTATGTTTACTCCAATCTATTTACTTACAAAAAAAAAAAAAAAAAAGAAATCTTGGTGCAACTCAGGAGGCTACATGTAACAAAGTGTGGCTTAAGAAGACTGACTGGGCAAACAGCACTTGAAGCACGTTGGCAGTTAGGATACATATAAAAAAAAAGACCAAGTTCAAGATCATGCGGTAGGGCACGCAAGACCTGAAAGCTATTCTTGCATGGTTTAGGGCCAAAGAAGCCATGTAACAGCTCTTTTTCAGAGACTGACACCTTTAAGCATGAGACCCTTCTTTCTTTATGTTCACCTTGAAATTCAAGCTGGGGAGAACACCGATTACAGGCACAAATTCTCAGCATTTCTTTTTTTCGAATACAACAGGAGTTTGGACTGGAAGATCCAATCTGGAACCATCTTGGCTTAATTGCACATTGCATAAGTTAAAGCACATTAGGAATTCAATATTGGATTTTGTGTTCTCAATGATTTAACTGACTGCAGACTAAACTTTAGCAAGCTTTCATTAGTATAGCAGAAGAATTTTTAAGACTGGTTTGAATAACTTTGTTTCATGCTGTGTCCTTCACAAGGGGAAAACCAGAAAGAATCCTGTGCAGAAGCAACTGATTTTTAAAAAAACATTAAGCATAACAGGATATTAATGATATCATTTTTACTTCATATTTTTAAAGAAAATATTGTGTGAGTGAAATTGCCTGCTCCTGGTCAGGAACTTTAGATCTAGGTGGAGAAGAGAAGGCTGGCAACTAGAAAAAGTGTCCAGTTTATCTTGTAAACCAAGAAACTGGATCCAACAGTCACAAACAGATAACAAACATGGAACTCCATGCTGCTAAGGTACAGTGTTGTCAGTGAATAACTGCACTTTAATGAGTGGATTATTTTCTAATTCAGGCATCAGGCTATTCAAAACACTCGTTTGCATGCAGAAAGCAAGCAACTTGCTTCAGAAGTGGGCAGCTAAGTATATACGCCACGAGCTGTTCTACGTGTGCAATTATTTCGTAGAGCGTGCACTTGCATTTTTCATGCGCTTAGCTAAGACTGGAGTATTTAATTATGTGTATAAATTAAAGCAAAGGGAGAAGTACTGAATCAACAGAGGTGGAGAACAAAGTTCTCTATCCACAGAACAAGTATGGTGAGTGTGGTGCCTGTCCTGGCTTCCCCAAGGCTCCCTGCTGCCCCGCGATGATCGTACTTGCTCGTCCAGGCTGCAGCCCAGGCTGCCCCCTTTAGCTGGTACCCTCGCCACTTAAAGATCTGCACAAAACCAGGAATCAAACGTCCTAATCCATTCACACAGGCTATAAAGCAGGCATCAGATGATAACAAAAATGAGTCGACGTAAGTGCCAAAAGAGAGGTGAAACTCTGCTTCCCCGTACCAGTTTCCTGAACCGTGGAGTTGCCAGAGCTCAGGTGCCAGGACTGACAATACTGCCTCTGGGAGCACAGAAGTGCGTTGCCAAGGTCAGAAAGCCTCTGCTTGGCTCGAGCTTTTTACGACTGCTCATTTTGTTGAGCTCAGAAAGAATCTATGTGATTCTTAAAACAAGTCAACACAGGTCCATACGAAAGTGCTCTAAATGTTCTCTTCAAAAGAGAGATCTGGTTTACTGCCAGCTGTCCAGTGCTCTGAGGAGAGTTAAAAAGGTTACAGTAAAATATTAAAGATCAAATCTAAGAAATTAGCAAACTGGAGTTACATAAAGGCGGCATGCAAAAGGCTTTCGCACAAAGATCTGCTACAAGATCCTCCTAGGAGCTACGCTAAGGCACACGGGAGACAGGGAGGTGGTCTGAGACAGCCAGAGTGCCTTCGCCAAGGGCAAGTCCCGCCTGGGCAACCTAGTGGCCTTCTATGATGGACTAACTACATCAACGGACGAGGGAAGAGCTATAGACGTTTATCTGGATTTCTGAAAGGCCACTGACACGCTCCCCCACAAAATCCTTCTCTCTAAATTGGAGAGATATGGATTTGATGGGTGGACTGTTCGGAGGATGAGGAATTGGTTGGATGGGCATACCCAGAGGGCAGTGGTCAATGGGTCAATATCCGGATGGAGATGGGTGACAAGTGGTGTCCCTCAGGGGTCCATCCTGGGACCAGTACTATTTAATATCTTCATCAGTGACATAGACAGTGGGGTCGAGTGCACCGTCAGCACGTTTGCAGATGACACCGAGCTGAGTGGTGCAGCTGACATGCCTGAGGGACAGGACACCACCCAGAGGGACCTGGACAAGCTTGAGAGGTGGGCCCATGTCAACCTCATGACGTTCAACAAGGTCCTGCACCTGGGCAGGGGCAAGCCCCACTATCAACACAGGCTGGGGGATGAAGAAATCGAGAGAGCCCTGCTGAGAAGGACTTGCGGGTACTGGTGGATGAAAAGCTGGACATGAGCGGAAAATGTGCGCTTGCAGCCCAGAAGGCCAACCATATCCTGGGCTCTATCAAAAACAGTGTGGCCAGCAGGTGGAGGGAGGTGATTCTGCCCCTCTGCTCTCCCGAGACCCCACCTGCAGTGCTGCATCCAGCTCTGGGGTCCTCAGCACAGGAAAGACAAAGACTTATTGGAGCAGGTCCAGAGGAGGCCACAAAAATGACCAGAGGGCTGGAGCACCTCTGCTGTGAAGAGAGGCTGAGAGCACTGGGGTTGTTCAGCCTGAAGAAGGCTCTGGGGAGACCTCACTGCAGCCTTTCAGTACTTAAAAGAGGGCTTGTAAGAAAGATGGGGACAAACTTTTTAGCAGGGCTTGTCGCGACAGGGCAAGGGCTAATGCTTTTGAACTACAAGAAGGTAGAATTAGATACAAGGAAGACATTTTTATACAATGAGGGTGGTGAAGCACTAGCACAGGTTTCCCAGAGAGGTGGTAGATGCCCCATCCCTGGAAACATTCAAGGTCCAGTTGGATGGGGCTCAGAGCAACCTGACCTAGCTGAAGATGTCCCTGCTCACAGCAGGGGGGTTGGACTAGTTGGCCTTTAAAGGTCCCTTCCCACCCAAACCATCCTATGATTCTACAAACTAAAGGAATTGAAGCAAAGAGCAAAAATGTGTTAAGAGAAACATGTGAGACAAGGATAAAGCACAAAGGTAAGATGAGGAGACTGGTACCATATTGCAACTCTGTGTACTTTTTCTGGTTGCTGCTTGCACCTCTTGCCCCCTTCCAAACCCAGTTGGTTTTCTCTACCTGAGATAAACTGAATAATTCAGCAGGCAAATGACCTTTCAGCCCCAAGAATTTTTCAAAACAAAAGAGTACAAACAATTATTTAATTTTTTTCCATGCTAAACAGGCTACTGCTTCCTGGAAGTAAGTTAGCTTTGTCTGCACTTCAACATAGAACCTTGTGTTTACTTTACTTTCATATATACACACACATATATATAAATGTATGAAAACACAAACACTTGTGCTGTCTTCCACCACACCTGATTTCAACTCCCGTGGTGTTCATAGATGCCAGACAGGGAGCGTGATGCTCACTGACTGAACATGAACGGCTGAAGGCAGGTAAGCGCAAAGCCTATTCTGACTGTGCCTGCTGCCTGCACCGCTGCCAGTCCTATTCCACTCTCGTTATCATCTGAAAACAAGCCTAACCTTCGGATGATACCAACCCTCACTTTACTTCCTTCACTGATGTGAGCAGTATTTTCTTCCTAGGGAAGTGAACCGGTCGAATTTATACCTATCTTACCATGAATGTTCCATTATCAAATCTACAGCACTCCCCATGGGCAAGACACGGTATCTGCCTTGCCTGTTAATTAGCACTCCCAGCCCTGTGAAGAGATAAACATCAACCCCATTTCCATGGTGGGGAAGGAACTCAGGAGAGGAAGGGCAATACTTCATTTGCTAATACAAATAAATTCAGTCAAAAATAGACAGAATTAGAGCCAAGATGTTCACTGGCCTGGGACCAATGCATACAACCCCCTTCTCCCCTCCCAACTCCCTCACTCGGAGGCACCCGCACAAGAAACATTAAACAGTCTAGAATAAATGATTTACATGTGCAATAAGAATCCACTTCTCAATGATCTTGGCTCTTTGCTGTGCTTTGAGTTCCTTGCTCTTCAGGATAGTGCTGATAACACATGAAGTAACTGCATTGAACTGGGAGATGGTGGCTCTGATGCTAGGCGCCACATTTTCTTTCTTGTTCCTTTGAGACCAGACACTTCCCAAACAGTCGTGGGGCACAACTTCCTTGAAGAGTATCTAGCGTGAAATTGAAATGCCTAAGTCAGCAAGATTCTCCTAGATCTCTACTGTCCACAAGAAGAAATGCACATTTACAGTACAAATTGGACCTAAATCTAATATGGCATGAAAAGGTAAATATTTGTTTTCTCTAAGTTTTAAATATACACTTTAGCATACTCTTTATAGGTTTGATGCCCTCAAACAACTGCCAGCTAAAAGCCCTGGGAAAATAAGAGACACCTTTTTATCAGTTGCATAACCAAAGGGAAAATCTTCTATGTACAAAAATTTGGAGGAGATTGATACAGACAAACCAAATCAGAGCACTACAGTTAAGAGTACATACACATCTTTAGGCCAGGTAGCAATATAGTCAAAATGAGCTATTTCTCAGGTGTCAAATATTAAACTTTGCAAAAAAGGTTACACACTACATATTCACAATTTTTTATTCTTTTCTTTTAAAAAACCAAACCTTCAGAACGACTGAAGGAAAAAGCCCAGTGAACAAAGCAAGTTTGGATAACCAACCAGAGCTGTGTTCTGTGTCCCAACAACAGACCTGTTCTGGAACACTATACTTCTATTGACATAACTTTAAAAAAAATTTTTTTAGAAGCCCAGCACTATTTCCCCTAGCATTGCAAGTAGTACATATGCTCTACATACGGCATCCATGTATGTCAACTGTTCTGCCACAAGGTCTTCTGGGAAAAGAGAGAATTCTTCTGGATTGCTCGTCTCCAGTTCCTCCTCTTCATATAGGTTACAGAGGGAACTGTTAAGGAACGCATCTGTCCAGGATGGAAAGCACGATTTAGTAAATTTATACAGCAAATAGTGAATCAAAGCAGATGTTTATTTTAAAACATCACTATATACATTATAGCAGAACACCCAAAGAGTCCTGTCTGTTGTAATGGCCCCACAGTGCTGCACATTTTCGTGAGAAAGATGATGGCCAGAAGATTAAATTGGCAAAGAAAAGGTGGAAGAAAAAGAAATAGAGTTAGAGAGAATTGAGCTGTTCAGGGTCTCTTAGTGGAGAAGCAGCTTAATCCATTCACTAACCATTCTTCTGAAAGAAAAAACATCACCACCACCCCAACAAAAATTCTTTATTAACATTGCAGAATTTTTCTGATCTACTTCTCAGTATTTATGCATTTTACAGTCTGGAGGGGAAAAAAAAAAAGCCAAAACTGCAAGGGGATGAGACCACAGTTGTATCTCTAAAATATTGCATTAGGAATGCTGTTATATCCAGATTTCATGTCCCATGTGTGGAAATTAAAGGAGATACCAGATTTCTTGGCACCCTTTGTGGCTACGTGGACTACATTGAAGAGAGTTTATTCCAGCATCCCTCACCTTCCCGCTCTGGAAGTTTTTCCCAGAAAAGTAAATACAGTGAGCAGCTACAGCATTCTGCTAAATTTGCACTGGGCAGAAGAGTAGAGGTGAGAGAGGAGAGCTGTCCTCATCGAGGGACCCGATCTAGAGCAGGAGGGAAGGTATTTCACAGATGTTTTTTCACAGAAGGTATTTCACAACATGTCACCTTTTGGCTCCCACAGGCTGGCAACAAAGCCACATTAAAACACAAAGAAATATGCCCTTTCTTCCCATGGTAGAAGACAAAGTCAGAAAATCCCTGAAAATAAATCCTCTTCCTAATCCCTTTTACCATAGGGTGACTCCATAAGAAGAGAGGAAAAAAAGTGGACTTGTTGAAGACGAACAACAAAAGTGCTGAGTTTACTACTAGTGAGGTTTCATTAGCAAACACAAGCAGTGTGTTTCAGAGTATGTTACACAATACTTCATACCCAGTTAAAGAAGAAGAGACATAAAAGCAACAAAAACAGATAAGGTGATACTTCATCATTGTTTTTCTAAAGACTTCATTTTTCCTTTCTTCATTAATTAGCAAAACCTAATCATCAACGTAAATTGCCACAGTTTTGATGCAACACATTATAACTACAGGCTGTATCCACATTTCCATCTTTACATTCCAATTGCACAAATTATTGACAGAGATAAATGAGATAAATAGAGACCTCTGCTCCAGCATTATTTTTCTGTGCATGTTTGTAGCAATACGCATAATTAAAGGAATTTCTACTGAACTGTTAAGATTCACACTTTTTTCTCTCTCTTTTTGGCTATGTAACTCCTCATTTTCCTTTCAGCTCTTGGAATTCAACTGAAAACCCTCATGACTGAGTTGCAACGCTACTCAAAACCTCACAGTGCCCTTAGAGTCAGGTCCTGAAGTGCCAATGCAAGATTTTCCTTTTCTTTTTTCATGCCTCTTTTTCTCCTTTCTCTCTCACACTTATAAATGTGTAACCAGTCTTTTCCCTAGTCTCCAAGAAGCTGGAATCCTCTTGTACTCAAGTGCCTCATCATCTTCAAATCACTCTGATCCATTTAGCCCTCTCAAAGCTCAGCTGCCCTCTTGACTTCACTGGGACCAACCACTCGCCCCTTCTGAACCTGCAGTCTCTGACTCACCTTGCTTTGTATTGCTCAAGCTACAAGAATTGAGCTTTTATCCATGTATCCGGCACAGCAATCTAATCTACTGGCATGCCTGATGGAAGCAGTGAATGGAGGTCTGATTACACAAATCAAACTGTAGGATTAGGACCCGATTTTGTAAATTCATGGCACAACAGCACTGCTTTAGAACACCAATTATCAGTAAGTCTTGACTGCAGGCAACACATTAAGAGTTTTGAAAGAAATCTCTGAAATGAACAAAGATGGACCTCTGATAAAGTAAGTGACAATTCTAAAACTCTTCTCTGCAGACCCCACAGGTTAATTTCATTCTCCTCCTCTTATTTTATTCTAATTAACAGCCTCTATTCTGCAACAATTTGGAAAATGTTATCATTCAAATTGACCCATCTATTACTCAGTAAAGAACTTTTTCAACTATTGCTTGAGGAAACAAATGCAGAAGCAAGGCGGCTGGGAACTTCTATTCACTTTGAACAACAGCTGAACCCAAATACAGCTCTCGTGAGCTTTCTTTATTTGACCTGGGGGAACCAAACCCAGGAAAGGATATCAATAGAAAGATATCAGCAATCCTGGTCAGTTACCTGTGCTCAATAACGAAAACACCTGGGCCCTGCGTGGGACTGCTTTTTATGTGCGTGTTAATGACAGTTAATTTGGCATTTCACAGTATTATGCATTGACATGGTATTTCTGGAATATCCGGCAGACATGGTTTTTATGGGATGAAATAGGTTTTTTCTGCCATTTCCTTCATCCTTTATTACACAAATCATCCCCTCTCGCCTCTCTGCTAAAGCTGGAAGTCGATTCTACTTCTCATTCACACACTATGTGAGCTCCTATGACTTTCCAGCTTATGCCACAGGAAGCTTTCTGACCAGGCTAAGGGTATATGTCAGGCTTGACGCTGCGCACAGCATATTTGTGTTACTGCAGTTCACTGTTGTTTCAGTAGATTGTGACCCCCAATAACGTCAGTTTTTCCTCTGTCCTTGGATACCAGCAGCCAGCCACTCAAATAGGAAAAAACAGCCACAGACACTTCCTTTGACACGATGGTAACTCGGAAGAAAAGCTTAATGACAACCAAGCTTGTGACTCAAGCTCTATCCGTTGCAGCTCTGTATGTTGCTTGTAGGTTTGGGCTTTTGTTGGGGTGGGAGGGTGTTGAAATGAGAAGACTAGGCAAAGAGCAGCTGTGTGTTTTAACTCAACAACATGGGAAGTGCGCTAACAATTAACCACTTAGCTGCCGCAGCATTCTTAAATCTTTGGCTAAATATTAGAGAAGTGCTGGATTTCCCAATCCACCCTAGAATGAACAGGCACAGGCACCTACACTGTATGACTATTTCATCCTGCACAGAACCTGCAGCCTCATACAGAGATTTAAAAACAAAAACAAAAACAAACAAAACCCAAAAAAAACAAACCACAAGAAAAAAGTCACTGGTGAGCCTCACAAGATTGTCAATTAGCATACAAGTTGATGAAACGTACATAAATCCCTGTGGTACCATACAGTCTGGGAGAAGAGAACAGAAAGAACAGACAGATGGGAAAGGCAACTTACTGTCATTTTCCACTTCTTGGTTCTGGAACTGCTCCAAGAGGTTCTGCGCCCTTCTCTCCAGGTCAGAGCCAGCTATATTCCTCTTCAGGTAATCCAGCAACTTCAGCAAACACAGGTACTCAGGCGGCTCTCTGAAATCCTCAGAGCACTGATCAAGCCAGGCTCCTAAGACTGATGCTATAGCACTAAAAGCAAAGACACAGAGAACACACTGGTTGTATACAGCATGCATTGATGCAATCATATGTATCTGCATCTAACACCACAACAAAAGCACAGAGGCATTCATACCCCACGTGAAGGCAGTATGAAGACTTTTTGAGCAAGGAATTTAATTTGTTCTTTTTAGGCATGGAATCTTACTAAGATATCACTCAGATTTTACCAGGGACTTCAGTGAAGTTACTCCTGATTTGCGCTCCTACGAGTGGATACAGTTATAGCACCAAAATGCAAGCTAATAAGGAATCAAACACATTTAAGCTATATTGAGACACTTCTATTACATTCAGGATATCAATGAAGGATAGATAAAACAATTAAGGTAACAGAATACAACAGACTATTTCAGTTGGAAGGGACCTGCAATGATCATCTCGTCCAACTGCCTGACCACTTCAAGGCTGACCAAAAGTTAAAGCACGTTGTTAAGGGCATTGGCCAAATGCCTC
>JAVJGI010000032.1:4724302-4738526 GCA_035590275.1 Ibycter americanus
CTCCTTTAACCAACAAAATGTTGGCCTAGATGTGTTCATCTCATGTTTAACTCTCAGACAATTTCCCTGACAGAAAGATCTCTGGGTTATATTATTGGGTACGTTACGAGACAATTGATATTTGGCCTTTACACAAGCTTGTTTAAGCAAGCAAACAGCTTTGTGAATTTTCAAAGGGAACAGCAGCGATGCTGCCCACGTTCCCCTCCGAGAGCCAGCCCCAACCAGGGCTCACTGTACGGTGCAAAACCACACTTACGTCCTGAGTTCTGCGCTGGGTTCGGAGGAAATCTGGCTTCCATCCTCTTCACAGCTTGAAGTCTCTAGGCTTCCATACCTGAAAAAGGAGATGGGTGTCGTGAGGAACCTCTACCGAATAAAGGGAAATCCCAAATAGCATAGTTCATATACAATTATCATAAACAACTGGAAAGCGTTTCTAGCTCAAACTACAAATATGGAAGCTAACAGCTGGGCAAGATTAAGGAGCTTGAAGATTATTTCATTTAGGAGGGAAAAAAATCCTAAAGAGACAGCCAGTATCTTTCAACCTAATTTGTTAATTTCTATGAAGCAGCCTGCACACAGGAGGAATCAACCACAGCTCCAAGACCTTTCTTCCTGCCTTTCTTCACTCCATCCTTTCCCAGAGCATTTCTCCAAGTGTTTCTCCAATACAGCGTCTGTTTCTCTAGTATCTGTCATTCCTTCTAACTCCAAGCGTGATTTCACACAAAGTTTTCCAGGTGGCAAGTGCCCGCCTGTGCCAAAACTACTGAAGCAGTTGTCACGGGTGGGAACGGCCCGTGGCACTGTGAAGGTGCCACTGGGAAAGAGGAAACCATGCGCCCAACGACAACGGGGCAAAGCAAAATCTCTCACCTACTGCAGGCAGTGCCTGTGCCTTGAAGGCAGGACTATGCACTTTGTTTTCAATGGCAGCGCCCATTGTTTCAGACGTACAGCTCCATAAAGAATTTCATGGTTCCTTACAGGCAGCTTTAATGAAGGCAGACAATTACGCACAGTCTACAATAAGGCAAACTGATTTTACACATCCTGTGCTCAACTAATTGTGTCAGGCACCTGCAATTAATCTGAATAGTTAGGGGAACAAGTGCAGCTTTAAGTGTTTATGCTACAACATCCTAGTAGCATCAGATAGAGAAATTACAGCGGCTGTCACTGTGTCCGGAAGGTTCATGTCAGAACTGTAACAAATTCATCCAGAACATTTCAAAGGATAAAAATAAGAGGTGGTAGTTTTATGCTCTCCTAAGGTATCAGTCTAAGGCTTCATATGTAAGAATCCCAGAGCTGTACAGAAACAAGTATAACGGAATTCCAGCTCACTCTCACCAGCAGATCTGCTAGATGGTCAAGAACCATCCACCACCGCTCATACTGATACTCTGCCCTAGCATGGCTCACAACCCCAGAACTCCACAATCAAGTAAGAACTTAAGCTTCAACAATCTTACGACCAGGGCTTAATGTTGGACAATTCCACTGTGGACAGGGAAGCTGAGGCAAAGAGCTATCAAGGGTATGGTATGCATGCATTGCGGTGCACAGCAGGGTAAACCCAGACTAATAAAGGCAAACAAGTAAACCCCCTGATAGAGGCAGCGTAGCCACAGCCCTAAGGAAGTCACTTCAGGCTTTCTTAGCCTTGAGAGTACTGCAGTAACACCACTTGCGTTAGCTGAAATGGCTCATTTAAAACCAGATCTTGCATCTCCAACTACACTGCAGGTAGTCATAACAAAAATTGTTTGCTCCAGTTGGTACTGCCTATCTGTGACAAGCTGAGAACAAAATCATGACTGCCTGAGCCTGGTAGCTCAGTCTGACCAACACACTATCCATCATTCCACCCAAGTCCCTGCACCAGCAGTGAGGACTTCAGAAATCTCAGCATTTTATCTGTCCAGAAAAAAAAAAAAAAGGCATAATACATGCATAAAAACTTGCAAACAGGTTTTAAAGGGTCCACATTTTTCTCTGTCATCCTGAAACAATCCTGCTGGTCCTATAGGACAACAGAAGTGTAAGAGTAGGTTTTAAGGGCTTCTTAAAACAGGAAGGGTCCTTAAACACTGAGGTACATACAGAATAACTCATTTTGCCATTGAAGTTTCACAGAGCTAATCCAAAATCTAACGAAAAATATGCTTAGCTACACTGACAGTGGGGTAAGAATCCAGTTCTAAACATGCTGAATAACACCTCAGTCCCTCGGTGGTCACAGTGAGTCACCACTGGAGTATTCACAGAGGAACCACTGCTTGGTACAAGAATGGCTATCAATCTTGTTCACAAATTTTTTGGTAGATCAGTGGCCTCTGTGCTTTCTCCTATATTCTCTCAAACAATTTCACGCCCTGCCCATGCTCCTTTTACTGGCATCAGCACTACTGAAGCTGCAAAATTGAACAGATACCTTCTTTCCAACTCTTAGCTATGCCCGAATTCACCACTCCATCCTACCTGGCCTCTCTCAGCTCTCAGTCATACCCTAAACGCTCATTACTAGCGTCTGCAATTCAAAGTGAATGCAATTAACTATTTGAGATACTTCCCACTGCTTTACTGCAAGGATGGAATACATCAGAGGAGCCTTAATACTTCCAACACTTTGCTAAGCTAAAGTGTAAAGACTAACCTATTTTTATTAGACTTAATTCTGTTGGTTTCCATATTTGCTCCTGCAGACCTGTAAATTGTTCTGCGTTTCCAAATACTATACTACTGGGAAACATATTGTCTTACTAAGAAGACAGAAAAAGAGCATAAGGAGGGTATTTAGAGAACTATGTTGACACCTCAGTGGAGATTGCCCAGGACAGAATCGAGGCATGCTGCTGATACAACGTTCATTACATGCTATGATGGCTGCTCCCACCCTGTTGCTAAAGGGAGAGGATTTCACTCCCCATTGCCGTTTGCTAGGGAAGATGGCTAAAATACATCTTGACCAACAGACCAAAGGCATTTTTCTTCCTGCTGGGAGAAATATGCCAAGAAAGCTTCAGGGTTTGAATAAAAATTAAATTCTTATAATAATAATAATTTTCAAAACTTGTCATTAATTCTTAGAGCAGAATTTATTGAGATGACTCACAATGGCATTGTCCTAGTAGTGTATGAAATATAATATATGTATTTGCAGAACATTCGGCATTTGCATTTAAATCCCACTAGAGAGATACATGCTGATTTTTATAATAGAAATCCGTAACACAGTAATAAAGAGCAGGCAATTTTCTGTACAAAACTGGAGAAGTACATAACGCTTCGTTATATTGCCAGATGTAAACCTCTGCCTATCTCTCAACCCAAGAGCTCTGCATGAATAACAGGTCATTAAGTACGGGTTAGGAGGAGTTAATGATACATCTGATGTAAAGAACAGCATTTCTGCAGACTTCCACTGCTCTGTTCTCACCAGCTCCTGGACAAAGAGCCATTCACTACCCAGCCTCGTATGAATGCTTTGCATACAAAAAGAGACACGAGAAACAAAAGGATCCTGTAGCCCACAGAACTTTTCAGCCTTGCTTGGCATTTGGAAAGTTATAGACTCCACTCAAAGGGACTGACTAAGCAAATGAGACCAGAATGTAATGGGTAGTACTGAATATTTAAATACTGAAAAACAGAGTAGAAAATGCACCCCTGCATCTCTGTTAGGAAGGGAAGGGGAGAAGAGGGAGGAAAATGCTCCTTCAATAACTAGGAAATAATAAGGAAAGGTGCTTCTCCGTGAAAGCCCCCCCAAAAGCCCTAAATAAGGCTTGTAAGCATTGAAACAAGCAACCTGGAAGCACAGATACTCAGCAAGAACCATAAGGTGCTTTGAATTACACACAGAATCATGGAAATGAAATTGCTTCTTTGAGTAGACAAGCCATCTGGTATGCAGGAAAACAACAGAGGAAAGAATAGAGGCTACAGCAACAACCGTGAGCCAAATGGCGTATAAAGATACTGTCCCAAAACATGTGGCTCTGCTACCAAAGGACCCATGCTTTCCATGTCCCCTCTCTACCTTCATTTTCCTCTCCATTTACCCTCTCCCAAGCCCTCCGCCAGCAAGAGGAACAAACTGAAAATGTAAAACTAACTTGTTATTTGCTGTCATTATCCAGCTCTAGCTCTCCCACCAAACAGCATCAATTCCCTTCTCCGTAAACTCCTCAAGACAGGGACCGATTGCTACTTCATCTGTGACCATGCCAAGCACAGCACAGCCCCGCTTTTAAGCGCCGTTGCAAGGAACACGATTACCAGGACAAAATAAAATACGTAAGAGAGGAACTTGGCCTGCTTCTGCTCTCATCTGGACAGCTAAACATCTTTGGCTTCCGTTACACTTGTGAGCAGCTAATTCCACAGCGCACCCAGCAACGCCGGGGATCCCAAAGGATCTCTGCAGAAGCATCGTGCTGTATCCTCACACCCGGGGGCAGGAGGAGCTGGTCTCCTTTTCCTCTCTCCAAGAACTTCCATTGAGAGTTCTCACATGCAAATGCCAATTTCTTTTTCTTTTAAATCTCCCTACCCACTTCTATCAAACACAAAGAAACTATCAGAACACACAGTGTTAAAGACTTGGCAGGTTTTCCAAGCTGTCTGCTGCATTTAGATGCCAGACTTCCATGAATACTAAAGGGATGTGGATGCCCAATTATTATTAAATAGCTTTGAAAATACCAGTTATCCCCCTTGCTTTTCAACATACCAGCTTATGCCCAAGATTTTGTTTAGTTTGATTTCTACTCTATGTTAAAAGAAAACCTTTATAGGCTGAATCCAGCTAAAAGAATGAAAAGGGCTCCAGTCTCAAATTTAGTAAGAAGCAAAAGCTTAATTTAAAGTCAGGGGAGGAAAGAAAAAACAAAAACAAAGAAAAAGAACAGATTTATTCACAATCTCCAAGAAGTGTTACAAGTTGCTCAGAGGGCAAATAGCACATCCCTGATGTTACTACAGACAGGAGTTATCACAGGGCCCAATGTAAAGTCCATTACAATAGCACTGAAAATCCGACCGGTATCTTCTGACTGAAACACAGGGAACTGCATCTGCCTTAAAATATTCTGAATTGCACATTAACAATTTAAACCTTTTCATATGCCTTGTTCAACATTTTCTGTGACCCCACTCACTGCACTGGATGTATCATAGGGCAGAAACTACCTTCAGCTGTGCTCCTCTCTGCCCCGTTGGTTTGTGCGTGTCCACAAAGACCCTACCAGCACCAGCTGTGGGAGTCACACCGCGAGGACCAGCACCGTGCAGCGGGGCGATTCCTGCCGTGCAATAACCGAGGCCATGTGTGTCTGGCTTTGGGAGGACCTCCTCCTGCTTGCTGACAGCACGTGAGGAGGAGTGACGGCAGCGTAAGCAACATGCATGATGTCCCTTTAGTCCATCCCACCACGCTGGGAGAGAGAAAACCACCGACTCCTCTGCAGCCACGCAGGAGATGAAGCTGACAGCGTGCAGCCCAGGAGCCACCGATGGCTGCAGACCCCCACAGGGCAGATCACAGCTTATTTTAACAGAGTATGACCCAAGCCGGGCAAAAGGTTTTGCCCAGACTTCACAAAACCTCACCACAGCGCAGACTGATTTAACAAAAGCACACATGACTCTGAATTATTCAAACCTTTTAAAGGCTGATTATTTTTTTCTTCCCTAACACTTCAGTTTTGCTTAAGTACAGCACCTGCTTTTTTTATCTGCCTCTGTCACTTGGGGAAAAGCATCTCACCTTTTTTGGACAGAATAAATGTTTTCATGCCCCTGATTCAGTTAAACACTTGCACTGCTTGGACAGGATACTCTGCAGACAACATCAAATGACCAACGGGCATCCCCACACACTTAGGGTGCAATAAATCCAGATTTCCAAGGACACTTTTCTAAGAGACCCAGAACTCTCTTTATCTAATCTGGATTTACATACGTCTAACACAGAGAGAATTCTGCAGCACTCCCTCTGAGGGGTGTATCCAACAGCAAATCCAACGTAAACAGAATGCACGGGACTTGAGGGTGATCCAGCTTCCATGCATAAATTTCTGAGGAAGTTTGTCAATGTGTATGTTCCTACAAAAAATAATATCCTACAACTAGGAAATTCAGATGCTGTTTCCTCCTGCTCTGTGTCAAGTTGCTGCTCACCTGTAAAAAGTTGGAAGGGCCTTTTTCGATCTGGCCACATCACTGTTCTCCCTTGGACCCAACAGCAAGAGCTGAGCACTGGCACTCATGATCGTTCCCTTACTCCGCAGACCTGCTCTATCACCCAGCATAAGGAACGGGGCTCAAGCTTTTCACATGAAACCAACATTGACAACTAATGCCAAAATCTTACTTGGCTTCCTTTTATTTTTTAAGAGACTGCCCTTTTCATTACTTTTTTGCTTCACTGGAAAAAAACACACAAGTACTTATAAAGCACAGATTATGCACTGACACCCACTTTGGTCTCCGTACTGTTATTATTAACAAGGACCACTCACAAGAAAGTTGCAGACTCTTGGCTACTTATTCTGAACTAATGCAGAGATGAAAACTAAGCCGGTTAAATTCAATTACTATCCATTTCTTTTATCTTTTTCATTAGAACGTCTGCTTTTCTTCACGAGTCCGTATTCCACAGCTGCATGTAAATCATTCCAACTTTCATAGCTTAAGTTTCATCTAGATTTTGTCCCAAGCCATAAAGTTCTAGATCATTCATTATATTCAAAAAGCCAAGAGAAACATCCATGGACTCTTAAACACTACACTCCTACGATTTGTGAGAGGGGAAGGAAGTGGTGACCTCCTAGGATTTCCTGTGGATTCTATCATTTGCTGTAAAAGGCTGGGATAATGTTGACAAGGCCAGGCAGCCTAGGCGCCCTTCCTCTGAAGGAGACGTTACAACGTGCTTCCAGAGGTACACAAGCCAGCAAGACCAGAACTGGGCTCACAAAATGAAGTTCTGTTCTATGAAGACTTTTCCCCCCACACTTTCTTGCCCTCTTCTAACATTTTCACCTCTTCAAAGCAGCAGCAGGGGAGGAGGACAGGGACGACCTCCTTAAGAATCATGTATGCTCCTGACTTGCTGCTGCTCTAAACAGCCGGGCTACCCACACTTACCTGAGATGTTGCTATAAATACCACTTAGGCTATTTGTCCGAAGCAAAACTGCAGTATCCAGACTTCCCTTATTCTCCCTTCCCACCCTCAAAGACAGCCACAAGAGAATGTCCATCCTTAAAGCAGGGCTTCTACCATGCCAGCACGTTACCAAAAACCAACGGGACAGGAACTCAGTCTCTCCAAGACCACAAGGACACCGCAGAGCACAAGTCTGGCCCAAGATCCTTCCCCTCGATCAGCAGCCAACAGTGCAGTGAATAACAAGCACAACATCTTGAGAACATGGCAGCTATTTTCCTGTTCGTTCCTGCTTGAATGCTCAAATGAAATCCCTTACAAACCGGCTATGCACACATTTCAAAGCAGTTAGCCCTGTCTGCTCAATTTCTTTTCCAATCAAGGCTGCTTTTTCCCTCCTCTGATACACTCCTGAGAAAGCACAAGAAAGACTCATAAGGCAGACTTGCCACTGCTTTTGTGCTGCAATCCAATTGTAATATTACAGATGTAATTCCCAGATAGGAAAAATATTAAGAACTTAGTCGCAGAGTTAACTGAACTAAATTGCACCAGATATACAATTTATAGAAATCTTTACTGCATGGAGCTGGCATTTTCACAGGAGCCCACAGAGTTTAGATGTCTCATGACCAATGATTCTCAGAAAACGAGTAATTACTTTTTCAGGTTGTTTTTAAAATCCTATAATTAATACCTACATTAAACAAAACAATACAGAAACAGAAACTAAAGCCCACGATGATGAACTTCATGAAGATCTTGAGTTCTTCCCCCTCTCAAATTCCTGATCTTGGAGTACCTGATTTTAGAACCTCAGTGTTTCACTAATTTTGTATGTTTCTATTTTTAGATTGCTATGACCCTTTCCACTAAGGGAAAATATGGGAAACAACAGAACTGTCTAGAGAACTCTACAAACTGGAGTGCAAAAGCAAGATTCCCAAAAGACTTTTTAATCATGCTTATAACAGCGCAGCCTAACAGAGTCTGAACATCTTAACGGCTTGTGATGAAACACCACAAAACAATCAAAACCCGAACAAGGCTAACTGATGTAGGATGGACTGCTGTTTCAATGAATTACCCCTTTAGCCCAACCTCCAGTTTAAAATGCTTCAATCCTCAATTACAGAGAGATTTAATTATTTCAGTAGTCACTGAAGGGCTGGATTGACAATTCCAGAGAGCAATATCCTTTAAGTGCAAAGGGGGAAAAGCACAAGCAGGGACACAGCAGCTGGACGCGTCTTCCCATGCCCCAGTTCATCCAGACCCCCAGCAGCACCCACAGCTTGCCTTCTTGGGCACAGCCACCTGGAGCACCCACTGAATCCAGCCAGGTGAGGTGACCAAGAGGAAAAGATCCAGACCCCTGCACATGAAAATCACCTGTCCCATACAAGGGTTGTACACGCAAAGTCCTCGGCACAGAAGCACAGAAGAGGACAGAACGGCCCAACAGCTGCAAGACCCCTTTTCCTAGTCCTGCCTGGGGGCTTTGCACCGACCAAAGAGCCAGCCCACCAAAAAGGACCCAAGGCAGCCTCCCAGCATCAGTAACTTTTCTCCAAAACCATCACCCAGCTTAACAGATTTAATAGGAGGTTCTAAACTTGCTTGTCAGACACACAGGATCTTTCATAACTATACAAATTAGGTAAGTGCAATATATGAATTGCTCTTTGCATAACGGTTTTCTGCCTCCCAAGGACAGCAGCAAAAAACAACTAGATATGGACGTGTAAAAATATGGATGTGTGAAAACCCAGGTTGAATTCCAAAACTGCCACTGTGAGTTAAACCCTTACTCTCTCTCTTTGGCTCAGTATGCTCTCCATAAGCACCTGCATCTTAGTCTATGCCTCTCACTGTTTTTCTTTATCATCTGTTCACAGTAGAGGGTCTTCAGGGTGGGGGCTGTTGCAAACCATTCTAGGCATGTTTGTACAGTGATTTGTAGAATGAGGTCACAGTCTCCAGTGGGACATTTATTTGCATTACCGAAGTACCTCAGCAATAGAGAAGTAAGAATGGAAACCACTACAAATCAAAACTATGTTGAACTGGGCGGGGAATGCACATAAAGATGCTTCTTGGGCATTTAAACAGGATATATGAATGTACATTAAGACAAAAATTGTCTTAAGACAACTTAAGAACCTTTAATTGAGAAGCGAGGTGTGTATCATCAGGTTTAGAGCCACCTTTGAGCAACTGACTCACATTATTTGAGCTACTCGCAACTTCTCATTGATTACAGAAAGAAAATTTCCCCAGATACACATCAATTAATACATAAGAACCCCAAAAGAGCAGTCTGGCAACCCACCCACACAAAGCAACAAAAACCGCACTGTTAGGGGAATGATATTTCAAATAGCCATTTTGGGCAAAGCATCCTTGCAAAGGCTACTATTGTATTTATTCTAACTTTTTCTGTTAAAAACGTACCTTTATAAAAGTGAGTAAAATAAATCGTACATGACACATTACTGGCTGAAAGTGACATTGTATATGCATACAACTATTGGTTTCTCCTATAAATTCGTGGCTCTTTGGCAACTCACACGCTCAGGAAGCAAGCGATTCTCCTGACACACTGTCACTTGGCAAGTCAGCTCCTCCTTAAAGTTACTAGAATCCACATAAACTCGGTGTCCTTTCACATTTTATTCTTCAAAGATACGTATGTCCAAAACACAGAATCCAAAACCCAGGGTATAGAAAGAATTACCCATTTAAAAGAAGAAATCGGTCAACATTTTTATGTTCTTGCATGTATGCACTGCCAATTTTTCTTGCTCGTGTTCTACATCAGAATTGGTATGGACTGAGAGGTAAAGATCACAGTAGTAAATCTAACTGTACGGTCTGCTGCCCAGGGTGGCTGCTCTTTCCTCATCTGACTTCTTACCTGGTCGTGAAGTTACTGCACTTGAGCAACCACAGCTATTACTACAATCACGGCAGACCTGGCAGCTAGGCATTTCACCATCGTTATTAATTGAGCCACATAACCTTCCTACAAAGCAAGTAGTAATATACTCCTTTCCAGGTACAAAAGAAAAGCAGAGATAACTGACGCATGCCTTGTC
This sequence comes from Ibycter americanus, assembly GCA_035590275.1. Taxonomy (NCBI): domain Eukaryota; kingdom Metazoa; phylum Chordata; class Aves; order Falconiformes; family Falconidae; genus Ibycter; species Ibycter americanus. Next base: position 4,734,583 of record JAVJGI010000032.1, read on the forward strand.
CCTTCTCTACCTAGTGGGAGAGCCAAAATTAAAACCTAGGAGTTCTTACGCTACTCCTCTGTTCTAATTACTATATGCCAGAATAACTGTTCCTGTACATCACTTGATCTTGAAAATGCAACAAATACGATGCTCCCAAAGTAAGATCACCTCCGACCCAGTCATGGCTCAGTTAGAATTCAGGGTGAGAAAGCTAGTCTTGTGCATTCTAAGCATTTCTACAGAATAGCAGGCATGATTTAACAGTCTTACCATAAAAGCTATTCTTACAGCATCAAGCGGTCCTCGTGCTGTCTGCAAAAATTTATGACTGCATGTTCATGTGAAGTAATAGAAGGGGATAGTGAATACTTCCTTATGTTTATACAATCCCTGTTTCAAATCAGCAGCCCCCAAACAGGACAGTTAAGTCTAAAAATATCAGTATCAGCAAAACATAGGAATCTATTCTAGGTGTGACTTTGTAGCCCACACTTTTTTTTTTTTTTTTGGGGTGGGTGGGTGGGTGGGGTGGTGGGTGAGGGGGGGAAGTGGGGGGCAAAAGCTATATTTATTTTCTTGTGTTGGTCCCAGTTCGGTTCCTTAGCAGTCAGACATGGCACGCTTTCCCTACCTGGTGACTATGCTTTAATGAGAGTTGGGATAAGGGCAGCATGCATTTACACATTTCATGTTTATGCTGAAATTCTGAATCTTGTAGTATACTTGACACCTGTCCATTGGGCTATTAAGTCCACATCCACTAAAAGGAATGGAAGAAATTCCTGATGGCTTCCTTATGACATCCCCCTCTCACGTAAAAGATGGCTCAGTTTCCATTATATACTGGCTCTTACCGGTCAAGGAGAAGTTCCAGTACTTCCTTAGTAGAAGCAAAGGCTCTGTAAGTTGACAGAAAGATACTGACGTAGGTAAAATCATTACCTCCAAAAGCCGTCAGAAGGTTCTCCACCAGTTTCCCCAGCGTTCCAGATTTTATTGTCCTGATCTTGCACGTTTCATACTGGCTGACAGTATGTTCTGGAGGTAACTGGTCTCCTTCAACCTACAAAGTTGAAACAAAAACAAAACACAAAGATCAGACAGAAGCCAGATCCCCAACACAGCTTCCACAATGAAACAGATTAAATTCCATCTTTTCACAGGAATAGTCCATCTTTAATTACTAATGATTTTGTCAGTTTTGGCTCTCCAAACACCAAGTGCTGTATCAAATAAGGGAGGCTTTTAGTAAGTTTATATTTGAGATATTTTTCTGACATGCTCCACAAAGTATTTTATAGTCTGACGGCTATCAAGTTATCTTACGATCCCATCATATATTATTATCTAAAAATAAATCCATTATCCCACAAAGAATGATATTACTGGAGGGAACAATAGTGGTAATTCAGCGTCTCACTTAACTGCTGAATAAACATGAAAACCGACCACAACTTTAGCATTAGCACTTGTGATTCCCCTGCTGAAAAACCAGCTTGGGGCTGCCACACAGAATCTAAGGTCATGAACACATTTGGATGTGAAACTATCGTGATACTTCTGTGAGGAAGGCGTCAAAGTCATCTTGCAAACATGTCATTACAACATTTTGATTTCCTCTTCTATTGTTTCCATTTGGCACAATATTTGTCAACAAATCTAGGGTTCGGTGTTGGGGGTGTATGTGTTTTTTCAAACTGCATTTGTTTTCAATGCTTACAGCCTGCTTTAAGTCTGAAATAACTAAAAATGCTCCTTTAAATTCTGCCACTATTTAGAGGATGGTTCAACTAGTTTAAATACTTGTCAAATATGTGTGATAAAAAAACTGCAAAAATGGAATTGTAAATAAAAAACATCAACAAGAGCAATCTAACAAAAAAATTCTCTCTGCTGTTTGAGTTGGCTGTCCCTGGGAAGGAACGTTCCGACCACCAACATAAGAAAGGTTGAACTCCACAGATGCGGCACAGGGAAGCATACAGTTCCCCTTTCCCTTGCTGCTGTTTAACAGGGACCGACCTGACTGATGTACTGCATCCTCACCTTGAGGAAAACACGCTGTGATGCACCTGCTCTTCTACCTTGATCACAATTACATGATGTGCATAATCACTACTGTCACATATCACCAGCGCTAATAAAACTCCAGTAACAAAAAAGTTATTTTCCCTGAGAGTAAGAAATAGCCTGAGCCCATTTTGAGTGTCTGCAACCGTGAGTGAAAAGAAAAACCCTGTCAAAAATCCCCAGACACCACTATGATTTATGTAAATAAACTATTGGAAGGTCATCTGAATGAATGAAATATCTTTCTGCAGTATAGAGTTACTTTTATTCACATTTACTGAGTTTACAAAGTATTTTAAGGCAAGTCTCGTACCTAGCTAGAATGAATGGCATTACGCAAAGGAAAAATCAGGCCACCATGAAATATTTCAAGACTGAAAAAAAGATCCTTTTAGGTTATAGATTAAATATATCACTAGAAAAATACTACAGGAAATGAACTGGTACTGGGCACAAACACCCAACAGCCCAGCTTAGTCTTTGTAGCATCAATTCTCCTGCGGTTTCAGGATAAAAACTAAGGAGTTCAACCTATTTTCATCGCAGCATTATTCCACTGCAAATCTCCTCCTTACGCACCCACAGCAAGCTTTCAGCTGGGACTGCTGTGGTGGTTCTCTTCCAAATGCCAGCCTTCCCCTCCTGGGTAACAACTTCTGCTATAGCAGGATACCAGATAGTAATGGTGGATCATCTGGTCAGGTTTCCTGGCCTTACAGTAATATTTTATAACGGCTCTTCTGGGGTTTGAATAGTGAAGCAGTATTTATGCACAATGAGAGACTCCCCTAAGCAACAGTAAAATCCATATTTTGGGTTTCTCCATGGTTCCTTGAAAACATGTCTCGAATTCACCCTGACGAAACACCACCAGGACTGAACACAAAGTTCAGACACATGGCCAGTTTGACCACAAGTTTTGCTCCGGAAACTGCCTCCTGAGGTATGAGTTAGAAGCAACATGGCCAACAATATTCCAGCGTTAACACAACACGTTGGTACTGGACTGAGGACATGACGACAGCACGTTAATGACTTACAGTCACTACTGGCTCTGGCTTGGCATGTTGACAAAACACAAAGAAAAAAATTCATCTAGCCATGAGTTAATTAGGAACAGATAACCCACCCACTTAATACATCACTACCTTCCACTGCTTTTGAATTATTTGTACTAGATACTCCTTTTTGTTTTAAACAATATAGATGCTTTAATGTTATTCTATTATTCTGCTACTCTTGCATGAGGATATCTCATTTCCCAGCTTAACGAGGTCCAACCAACTCTTGCTATTACATTAAAATACAACCTGCTGTCTGTATCGAAAAAACAAGACTACATGAGGAAAGAAAAAAACAGGAATATAGCAGTACCCCACAACGTTCTGGACTTCCTAACAAGAAGTGGGCCCAGGCACAGGGTTTTTTGGCAGAAAAGTGCCTCTGTGTCTGTAGGAAGCCCTGGAAGAGCCAGGAGCATCTTGTAGGATCAAGACACAAGGACCTGTCAACAGGCTGTAAAGAGTATAAACACAGTAGGTAAGCAGAGGTCCTGGGAAACTCAGAGCCACGTCTCAACTGCAAAATGCCACCATCTCATACTGACTTTAAGCCACTGAAAAGGGCCCAGAGGTTCTCTTCTGCCCACCTGCTACAGCAAACTGGGCTCAGAAAGTGGTCCAGCCAAAACAGAGCCCTTCATTTCACGTGGTAGGGTCAGGTTTAAGCCGGACAAGTTTCCCCACCTTGTTCACCCTACGGCGGCAGAAACCCACGGGCTGACACAGGGAAACCAAGCTTGGGTGCAAGATGTAAGACAGTTTCTGGAAGCACCGCAGGATTACATCTGTTCAGACAGACTGTGAAATTACAGACTGGGTAACTTGGTCTTG
>JAVJGI010000032.1:4775944-4804551 GCA_035590275.1 Ibycter americanus
GCTTTCAGCAGCAGATTCAGAATACAGCACTAATACATTACTCCATGTCCTAACAAGCTTCTCAACATCCCCGTGGTTGCCTATTTCTTCTATGAGTGGACACATCTTCAACGAGCACATAAATATCGGCAAGAACACTGCCAGGCTGAGCAGCAGCAGGAGTCGCTCACGGCACCACACTGCTCCCATGCCTTCCCCTGGCACAGCCATCACTGCTGTCTAGCCGGACCTGCTCTGGACCTGCTGCCACCACTGCTGCCACATCTGGTCATGCACTCCGCCCTACCACTTGTTACCCTCAGTCTCTTAGCTCCACAGCAGTCAGGCTTCCTTCTCTTTGATCCCAACAGCTCATCTTTACCCGTATCTGATCCAGATACCCAGGCTCTCACCGCCTGTCTCAACATGACCTGGATCGCAGGCTATCCCCACCTGTCCTCACTACGCTGGGCACCGCCATTACTGCTCAAAGTTTCCAATGTCCCCTAGCACAGACACTACCACTGTCGCTGCTCATTACACTTAATCTGAAGGTTGTGAGTTTGGGCCTCAAACGGGGCACCAATTGTCGCAGCACTACAAAATTATTAAGCTGCAACAAGGCTTTCCCACACAAGTCTCCAAAGGTTCATCTACTGTCCATGCTGTTTCTTCATCCTCTTCAAGCCAGTCCACCCTGCTTCTTGCCTCTGCTGCGTGCAGGTTCCTGGCTTCTCCTTCAGCCAGCCTCTCCTCATCCAGGCCCCCTTCTTCTCTCAGCTTCTCCCAGGGCCGCTCCTACATCCCTGGGCTCTTCTTCATCCAGTCTCCTCTCTCTCTCTTCACCCAGTGCTCCTCCTCTTCTGGCCTCCTCAGTGCTATTTAGCTACTTAGCCCAAACAAGCCACAGCTGTACATTATCCACATCAGCCAAACCACCACTCCAGAAGCAAGCCCACAACTGTATATTATCAATGTTGATTAACCCTCTACAGCAGCACTCTTAACCTCTCAGAGGTCATTAAAATAACAGGGATAAATTAATCATAAATCCTGGTATTACTATCATAGTTTATCTTATTTGGGTTTTTTTTATTCTAAATGATCCATATTAAACTTAAAAACTATGTGCCCTGTTATTGTGGGATATATTTCAAAATACTCCGAAATTCCTATACCCCGTTTTAAGATGCCTGCTGAATGCCAGTCACACACGAGAGCTCTTCCAGATGCTGAAGACTGTTGAACACCCTGAACAGATTTCTCAGCCAGATCTAAAACAAATCCTTGCAAGCTTTCATGTAAGATGGGCACACTGTGAGATTCTCTGGTCTCAGATCACAATGCTGTTAATCCAAGCCAGCAAAGGATTCCCACTAGCATAACAGAAAATAGAACACAGGCTTCAATGCAGCTCAGAGTGAAGACATGAGAAAGAATCTCATTTTCCAGTTGGCTTGGGCTACTGACCCTACCTTTTTCCCAGTGCTCAAGCAACAGTAAGCCAAAGTTGTCATTTTTTTTTTTCTCTTCATTGGGTTAAAAGTGAAATAACTGAAGTGAAGCAAGAAATCAGCTTATCTATGGGTCTCTTGTTTTCTGTAATGCCACATTCATTCTATCTGATTTCGTCAAATTGTACAGAGATTTTATTACCCCCTTATGGCCCTGGTACACAGCCAAGTAGGCACCATTAAATCAGACTGCTAGTCCACAGCTTGCTTTTGAGTGCTGTTTAGATGTGCAGGGAGGAGCAAAGAACAAGACAATTGTAAATAAATATGTAACAATTAACTTTAGAAATAGATACACTGTTCCCCCTAAAACCATGTAACGTGTCATCATCATACACACCACTCGAACAATTAAAATTTCAGGGCTTTACTGACTACCACAGCCTTGAACACAGAAATCTCTAGATTAAAAAGGATGTCTTTCGAGTGCAGTGCAATAAAGTCCAATGCAAGGTTTGGGGAGGCTGGGGTCTGGGGGTTTTGAGTCGCTTTTCTGTTTGTTTTCACATCCTCCGTCTCTAAAATATCCCATAGTCAGATACAACAGCCTGTACACTAGTGACTTGCCTGCTGCAGGCTCTCTGGACTCTTCACATCTTCCTCAGGTGGGTTCCTCCTTCGTCTTCTACCAAATTTCCAAAAACGCAGTCTTCTGAAGGAGAAGTTCAGTATCTGAAAACAACAGAAAGGCAGTTTTAAAATGCGGATAGGAATACATTTACTTTTAATGGTCAGCATGCTTCTCTCTCGTCAAACACAGCAGTCAGGTAAGATCGCTACACAAACAAAGGAAGATGCTCAAGTCATGCTTATCAGACGCAGTGCCAACCACTCACAACCAACAGCGCGGTTACACACACTTGAGAGCCCCCTTCCCAGCTCACTTAGCTTTTTGCTTTCTCTGACATTAGATTCAGTACCACTACTGCAGTGGCCTAAACCAGTAACCTAGATAGCACCTCTACTTCTCCCTCTTGACTACAGTGCACATGTAAGTCCAGTGCTAAGACTTCCTCAGTCGGGACACCTCTAGATTAAGAAAATGGGTGCTAAACATATTTCTGGAAGTGACCTGTTTTGCTAGGGAAGGCAAAAATGCTTTTGACAGCATAAGTCAGCTCTAACCTTTTTCCCTTTATGCTGTTACGACTCTTGCCTTCCACCTGTTGCAAACTCTGGTTTTCCAAAGGCTATATTCCTACACTCCAGATCAGTGAAAATGCACCATTCTCTTGCTCTCAGTTATTTAATACTCACTTTTACAATCCCTAAGAATCCTTCATCTGACTCTCCTTATTTTCATGTCAGAAGGTCCTCACCTCTGCTGATGCATCTTCTCTCAGACCAATGCCTGCAAGAAGCTCCCAGCGGTAAAAATAGCTGAAAGATATTTTCTTTTACATGCTATACATACATACTTAGTATAAGCCCAGCTTTAAGGTGCATCTTTATTCTGATACCAGAAATGGACCTGCAGTTCACAACAGTGACATAAAGATCCTGTGGAACACAAACAGTATTTCCTTTATTAATAAAAGTTTAAATGATTTACAGCCTGCAATTTATGCGTATCACTACTGATCTATAAATCTTTGCTCTCACTGGTGTCGACCTTCATACCTTGCCCTACATCCTTCCCATGTTCTGCCTATTCATTTTCATTACATTCTTTGAGACAGACTTCTACCTACTTGCAAATGTTCCGGGACAAGACAATATAAATCCTAGTTGTGACCTTTAGGCACTATTGCAATGCAAAAATAAGATTGTATGATGGATCCATAGAGTCCAATATCGAACAATCATGCCAACTGATGCCAGTCTGATTACTAGACGACAATTCCACCCAAACAAATTCAGATCAATACCTATTAAAAATCCTGGGAGCTTCTGGGAGCAGTATGCCCGAGCATACTCACATAAAGAGAAATCCCTCTTAATACTTGTGTCCTTGCTGCTTGGCTGCTGCTATAGTCCATGTATCACTTCCTTAAAGAATTGCTACTAGTGACTTCAGTGGATTCACTTCCAAGGGAAAGGTGAAGGGATTAGAACCACGAGCTGTAAACACTTCAGTACGCTCTGGGATTATGGTGTGTTATTATTATTATTGGCCCATTGTGCACAGACAGCAAAGGCATTAATTTAAGGATACTAGTTTCTATTTCCAGCTCTATTACATCTATTTTTATCTGAATTTATTTAAAGACAGCATTATCAACCCAGAAACAAAAGACAGGAAGGAGATGGAAGTCCACAATGCTTGAGACTCTAGACAATGACAGGAAACGCCCTGTGTTTTGACAGTTCCCGCAATTCTCTTCCAGATGATCTTTACTGAAGAATTAGACAAGGTCTGACAAGCAAAATAAAAACATAAACAAAACTCCATGAAGGGGAAATCCTCTTGTATTCATACACCAGCAGAGTGGAAAATTTAGAGAGAATCCAGGTCTAGAACATCATGTTAGAAAAAAATTTGGCTACATAAAAGCAGTGACATGACAGTAACAAGATGTAACAAGAACAAATGATTCCATGCTCCACTTGGAGAAATTCCATTGTCTGCCTCCAAGCAAATTTACAAAGAACCAACCAAACAAAACAATCATTTAGTGTGTTTTGTGATGGGTGTATTAACAAGCTATTTGGCTTAGGTATTTTCAAAGTACTCGCCACAGTGACAGGTGAACATAGTACATGAATGTTTTAGGTATATGAAGCTTCATATCCAATCCAATTCCAAGATCTCCACAAGCTGAGGCAAGGCATGTCCTTTAGCTTATATATGCCTTCTTACTAATTAATACAGGAACATAAAAACCCAGCTGTATTGGAGAAGTTAAGAAAACCTACCAACAGGCAAGCCAGGCTGTAGATCAGTTTTGCACTATTCTGAACAAGCATGCAGCTTGCTGGCAATAGAGCATTACTTAGCAAACTCAACCCCTATCCACTGTATTGGGATGACATTACTAAAGATGTGTTTTGAAGTTTTTACATAGACAACGATCTAGCTGAAGTCAAACATACTTTCTCCTCAGTAAAAACCAAGAAAGAACTTCAAAACTGGCCAAGGTTGAACATTGTAACACAAAAGTTTGAGCAGAAGCCAACTGTTTTGTTATCCAGAGATCAGCTGGAAACACACCAATAAACAGGATGGAAGATACTCTTTTCAAGGGAATATTATAAACAGCAAATTAATTGTGCAATATGTTACTGTGATCAGGAAGATGAACTGGATTGGAAATCAACACTTAGAGCAGATAATTAGTAATTATGCACTTATATGAAAAATAACTAAAATACACACAAAAAAATCAAGGGAATATTAAATTCTTTCACTTTGGGCTGTGAGCTGAAGACTGATAGGCTCCACAGAGGAGCTCCTCCTATAAGAAGTTACTCCATACTTGTCCACAACTGAACTGTCAGGAGCTATATATGCACTACATAGGCAATTTGTCAATCTTGGTATAGCCACAGCTGCCTTCCACGTTGTAGGGGTTTTGCAGCGTCCTCAAAGAATGAGCTAAAACATACAGCCTTTCATCCACAAATAATTTCCTACCTGAAACTGCCTTGCTAGAGAGGACTATTCAAACTGCAAGGCAATTCTTTAGTAATACTGCCAGCAAGAATACCAGAAAGTGTCAAATACAATAAAGGAGTTCATAAAGTGGTCACTAGTGCACCGAGGACTGGAATAAACCACCCGATGCATTTCCCATCCAGCACCAGACAGCATCAGGTGGCTGTTTCAGCATGTTTCAGTCATTACAGATTTATCCTGGATTAAACCTGCAAGCAAGAAGTGAAATGACTCTATATTTTCCCCTTCCCCCAAATACGTGTCAATTATTCTTTATGGCTTGTTTTCTTAACCTTTCTTTTGCAAAGCAAAATGAAACCAAAGAAGCCCTAGCCTTATTATCTTTAAAAAAAAAAAAAGAAAAAAAAGAAAAGAGAAAAAACAGAGAATTTAAGCTTACTGCAAACCATGACCAGACGTGCATTTATCACTATAACGTGGCGTGATGTGTCAGTTGATAATTTGGCACCCACTTAAGAGAAGGAATTCTGTCTATTTTTTGTTCCACTAGCTAGTCCAAACCCAAGTGCAAAGTTGCACAATCCCTCCAACTTTGTTGGAGAAGCAATAGTCAGAACCAAGATTTACAGAAGAGGGAAGGAAAAAAGAAAATCTCAATCCTCTTTTCTGGATAAGTGGTTATATGTTAAAAAAGCAAGAGTTCGGCAGAGAAACACACTGCTCTTTTGCTTTCCCAGGCAGGTTTCTTGCTCTTCCAAGTGGACTCCAGGCTTCATGTATTTCTTTCACTCCCTCCCTCCCTCCCCCAGCCCTTGATGATAGTATTTGGCAGGAACTTTTAATTAAAAAAAAAATCCAGACTGCCTTTGTGCTACCCCAGCAAACCTCTCTGGGGAAATGATGTTCTTTGCTCAGTAATTCCTGTTCAGTACAGTGCCAACACAAGGAAAACAGCTGGAGCAACTTCCTATTCTCCATTCAGGCCTGGTGGCCTAGGAACAAATCCTTACAAAAAGAATCAGAGGCTGACACCCACAAAGAATCATTGACAAAGAAATGCACAATGACTTCTGTAAGATGTTATTTTCGGCTCATTTTTTAAAATGAATACATTCAGTCTCTCACAATAACACAGAACTCATTAACAACCTGATCCAACTACCACCAAAACTGTAGAAAAGCTTCACATCAAGTGGCAACCAGAACAACTTTAACAAAGAAAGCTGATCTGTTGTAAAGACTGTGCAGCCACGACCTGGGCAATGGGCTTGAGCAGCACTTGCAACAACAGCCGGAACCCGCACACAGCCTCCAGCAGTAGCAAACAGCAACAGTAATGCAAAGCAACAGATACACGTTCTATATCATCACCCGATGAATGTGCTGAGGCTCAAGTATACATTTTCTAGGCCAGGCGTGTCCTAATACAAGCAATCCAGGCGGCAATCTTGCCATACATCATCATTTTATCTCATTTAGCATTTTCCTTGAAGAACCTCCCTCCTGTTAACTCCCTGAAAATTCTTGCCTGTCACTTACATGCAAATAATTTCCTATATTCAAACACCTCAATATGGCTCCCCCAATAACTCCTTTAATACCTAAAAAATGAAAATAATGCAAACATTATTACTTTTTAAGTCTTGTAGTTATGTCATCCTCATATTGGGGAGGGAGGGGCTTGCCAGATGGGATTGATAATTATGTGGCTGTAACCCTAACAGCTGTCATTCAGACACATAAGGATATCATCCAGTTTAATCTGAACACCAAGAGATTTAATTTAAATCCCTTCCCACTCTGTGGAAATGCAATACTAACTATGCGGCTATCACCACATCTCCCCAGGCTTTGAGCTTATTTTGATGGACATTATTTCTTTCCTGAGAAACACAACGTATATTCACATGTGTAGGGAAAGCCAACATTTAATCCAAGGATTACGACCATGAAGTCCCACTATTCTAAATCAGACTGCTCCTTGGGCTTTAATTTGAAAATCCATATATTACTTACTAACTTCCTGACATTTAAATCTCAAAATGCAAAGCATCTGAGATCATAGCTGGGCTCTGGAAGACACCCAACAGTTAAATCTCCAGAGAAGTCAGGCAAGGCTGATAATTGGGTTCAGACAAGGATATCTATTTGGTTTTTACTACACTGATACTGGATAACACTCCAGCCTTGCATTTTCCCCTTTTTTTTCAGCTTTGCTCTTTTCTTCCTTTTAAGGAAAGGTAACTTTTTTAATTGCCTCTCATCACTAATCACATCTAGATAATACTAACTAGCTAACCCTTTACAATAGTCTGGCTACTAATGGTTTAGTGAGGGGGGAAGGAAGAGAGAGCAGTGTTGCACCTCTAAGGCAACAGGCTTTACAATTTGAAGGTCTGTCGTTTTCATGAGGCTGTGTCATCACCACGCTCACACTGCTTGTGTCTGAATGACAGGATAGGTCTCCTTCTTTCTCTCCTCACCTCCTTTTCTCAAATTACCATGGATTTCCTTCACTGTAACTTGGTTGTCAGCTCTGAGCCTACTCCATGGACAAACGACTAATTCCTCTGGTTCCATCTGCAGCTGAGGGATGAGGAAAGCAGTTCCTCCAATGTTATTTAGAAGAGAGGAATGGAAACAGATATTCCAAAGTAATATGCAACCAATTATACAAATGTTGATTAACATAAAACTACATCAAAACAAAGTGCCCTGCATGTAACATACAGGGCATAAAACTTGCCTGTTCCCACACGTTTAATCAAAAGACTTAAGAAAAAAATCATGACGTGTACAGGTTATGACTAGTTTCAGGTTCAGAATACAGTGCTAGCAATCTGCCGTAACAGTCATACGGCAACAAATCTTTTGCTTGTGCTAACCTGTCCTCCATAATCTTTGCTGGTCTCCTATGCTTAGACAAGAATGGAGTACAACACCCAGATCAAATGCAGATATTAAACAGGTATGCTAAAAAAGAGAATCCGCAGCAAAACTTAATTAGTCTCCATGGGAGACTGGCAACAGGGGGACTGTGGAGACCCTCTTCAGGACTTTCTTACTGTGCTTGTGAAAATGTTTCTTATCTAGGTCACTGTTTTACCTTTTCCTGCTCAATTATTTCAGGAATTGTTTTACAGCCTCCTTTGATCTAGGTATTCAGGCCAGCAACAATACAGCGCAGAGTCAGGTAAATGATATTTTAAACAATATTTAGCGAAGATCAGAGGAATTTTTCCACTTTATCACGTTTCCCCTGCAAAGCAAGGTGCCGTTAAGACCGAGAGAGCACCTACACAACAGTAGCTCAAGAAGGCCCCCAAGATAAGCAGCTACTAACCTGTTTGGGCCTTCCCTGAGGTGCAGCAGTCAGCATGTTTGCCACATATAACCTACCCAAATACCTGAAATTTACTGAACAAGGAATTGAGAGGATGTGACAACTGCAAACCGATTCTTCATTAGACCTGAAGCTGGAAAGGCATCATGTATGCGTTGAAGAAGAAACTCTAAATCCAGAGGTTTATAAATGAGTAGCAAGTCATAAAACTCCTAACCACAGCAGTCAGAACCTGATGAGATGCTGGGAAGGACCAGCCTTACTCTGAGGGCTCAGCTGGCTAACTCTAAAACAACACTGAAGGAATTAGATCAGTATACTCTTTTGGCTTGATTTCCCAGGCAATCACATTGCCTGCCACCCTCCCCCTTACAACAGTGGATTCAAGCCAGGTTGAACAGAAATTTAAACTGCTGTATGGTTGATGGAAATCTTCTACATCTGGAAAGGAGGAAAGGCCCTTCTAGCATCTCATTGATAAAAAATGACCCAGTCTTGGGAGATACTTCATTCTGAGCACACATCTTCTTAGAATGCAGAATCAATCACAAAACGCAAACTAGAAGAAAACCAGGCTTCATTAATTCTGGTCTCCGTGGTTGAGAGCGCCTGAAAACACATAGTAGGGCATATTTGACGGATCTCAGAAAACCTTGTATGTGGAGTTTTGGAACAGATACAGAGAAACTCAGAGACCTTGATTTGAAACCTCATAATGCTGATCTGAAACAAATCCATTTTGTGAGCAAAAGAATGAATGAAGCCTAGCTTCTGACTGATCTGTGACCGAAGTCCTTTCATCTCTTCTTCCACATAACCCAACTCCCTTCCAAACACCCTAATCCTACCCACCTTCCCACACAGCCCCGGCAAAAACCAGCTTATGTTGTAGCTGGTCCCCACCGCCACTGACTGCCCAACCAGCATGCCCATGCCAACCGCCCAGAGAAGAAAACATTTGGAGCCCCAGTTGGAAGCCTTTCTCACAGTGGGGTCACAAAAGAAGTTCTCTTCTCTATCCAAGTGCTGGGTTTTATGACACTTGCATTACTACTTGGGAAACCTCTACTGCTTTGCTAAGTTGAGCTGACACCTGCAAAGCACTTCAAGATTCATTTGAATTACAGGCTGAAAGAAGGCAGGCATACTCACATAAACCTCACTTGCTTAGGCCAATAAATAATTTTTTTTGAGATTAGAGAGAATTTGAAAACATCCTTGCAAAATGAGATGAAGTTTTGGAGCAAACTAAAATTAGGAAACCTTTAAGAAGAGATGGTTTGATTCTGCAACTGTAGCCAACAAAAAAGAAGAAAAAAAAGAGCATCTTAGGCATGAACAGGATTTTATACAATATTGACTAAACCAGATGAAGATAATATAAGATACAGTTGATTCTGGAAACAACCAAAAGTCAAAATGAAGACCTTCACAAAGCTTCTATAAGAATTGGAATTCAGGCTCCTCCAGAAGTAGAGGGCTGCAGACTCAGACCAGATGGCTCACAGCAGTTTACAGTCCTGTACAAATGTACAGTCCATTGATGATTTCCATTTATGCTACTGTAGTGAACTATAAAAGTTCTGGTAACTCAGAAGTGGATACATATCCTGTTTGGTCATTTTTATTTACAGGGGGAATAGTTTCAACAGAAGAGCATGCAAGACAGCTAAGGGCAGTAGCTGCATCTGGCTTCCCAGATAAATTTACTGGTTGTCATAAATGGAAATTTTTACTTTTAACTTGAGTTTTAGCCCAAAGTCAGAGCATTACATATTCCTTGATTGACATGTATGAAGAAATAATACTATTAAGAAAGATGGTGGCAGACGGATACCCTGTAAGGTGTGCAGTGACAGAGAGGAGCATGGGAAAGGTGCTACCTGGAAAGAAGTTGGAAACTGAAGAAAAAAACCTCCTGGCAGTTTGAGTCCTCTTATATACAAAATTGTTGCTTTGAATAATTTTTTTAGAAACAAGAGAATTGAGTTTCGAAAAAAGTCTGGCTCTAATGATTTTCTTTCTATTGAGAAAAGTCTGTAAGAACCCAAAATGCTGGCAAACTGCTTGGGTCAAAAGGGGACCAGTATAACGGGAGGGTAATACAATCGATTAATGAGGATCGGGAGGCAGGGCTCTGGCACTGCCTCGCCTAATTTTCGGAAACTTGCGTGATTTTAGGAAGAGCTTCCTGTTTGCCTATATTTAAGACATGGATAACACATAGAACTGCTCTGAAATTTTTCATATGTTAAGTTTTTTTAATCAGAAAATGGGTCATCTATTGAGTGAATGTGGTTCATTAGAAATACCTGGGGTTTGAAACATCTTTCCCCCAAACTGAGACTTTCCAGTAGAATTCTCCCTAGACTCCTATCATTTTGTCCCTGGCCAGAGGCTCACTAGTGCTCACAACTCTGGAAACTGTAAATTGCTGAAATAAATGTGTTAATGGAGTTAACATACAAGTGAATGGCATTAAAAAAAAAAAACCCAAAACAATCAAAAAACAACCAAAACCTGCAGGATCTAGGGGACTTCTCATTTTTGTGAAATGTGAGAACTACTGCTTTGTCTGAACCAAAATCAAGCTTTGAAATAAAACTAAGACTTCTTGATTTTTCAGACACCTCTTCCTTTCCTGACACAAGACGGTATGAAAATTCAGTTCATTCACAGCAGGTTATGGTCCTTCCTCCACCATCTCTTCCCTCTTCCAAAACAGACAAAATAAACATGTCATCCCCAAGAGCCTTCTGTCTACAAGAAGGTAACCATTCAGCTCTGGCCATGTCCCCACAAATGAAGAAATCTCTTCAAGGGATTTCACGCTCCCATTTCATGCTCACCAAGAAATTATACTTGCTTCTTACACACATTATGGTGGAATCCAGACAGCAAAACCAAGATCTAATCCTATGTCAGACAACAAATACAAAACTCTTACTGCCCCAAGGATTTTAGTTCCACATCTGTCGAGCACTTTGAAGCCATCAGACTGAAGGTACTACAGAGATATTAAATTATTTTTAAAATATTAAAAGAAACTAAACCAGCAGGTTTTCTTCCATGTAAAGGAACTATACTTCCCTATCACAACACAAGCAATATGTTGGGTGGAAATCCAGGTTTTCCATGACTTAGTATGACACCTGGCCCAAAACAGAAACCACCTACCTTCTTCCTGTGCAGAGTTCTACTTATTTTCTGTTCATATTTTGAAAACAACTTTTATCATCATGTATTTTTACTTTACTTTCATTGTTTAACAAGATCATTTTAATTGTATTATTTCTTACTGGCAAAAAAATACAGATATTTAGAGTGCCCCTTCTCCTGCTAAATTCAGAGTGAGAAGGGGAAAAAAACCCCATCACTCTAGAGGAGTAGAACAGAGAAAAGTACTATCACCTGTACAGAAGTGTTACAAAGCATATGGGTAAAAAAAATGCCCCTCTCAAAGAAATCTGATTGGAGAATGCCAGAGGCAAATGCAACTTTCTTCTTTTTTTAATGCATCTAACCTGTATTCAGGGCAATAGTAGAAACTATGGTCATGGAAAGTGATGAGGTACAGTATTACAGAGCAAAAAACTCCCCGTGTCCTGTGCATGGCAAGTGATGCAAAACACCATGCGGGCTGAGAAGCTCAGAGGCAGCAAAGTATTTCATCTGTTGCATTCCAGACTGCTATCAAAATGGAGACACAGCATTTTATAAATACAGTTATCAAGCACTGGTACATAAAACAGAGGGAGATAGGTCAATTAGGTAGCGGCCACAACTGTCAGTCTTTAACCCTTAACCTGTATTTGTACAAACACACATAAAAATATATAAAAATCAAGGATCAAAGCACCAACACCCAACAAACACACACAAGCCATTCTGCATTGTCTTTGCAAGTGCTATTAAGAATTATCCAAGGTATTCTTCAGATCTGGTGAGAAATCCAGACACAGCCCTGCTAAAGCATTTGAAAACCTAAAGAAAAAGAAAACTGCAGTTCTTTCAGCATTTCCTATATCAGTAAGATTTTTTTCTCCCACTCTGGGATATAAAAGCCTGAGCTCTTTGCAAAAGGCATGACTATACCAGATGCACATTTTTCTCAACTGAACTTGCTTCAATTTCTCTTTTAGAAGGATATGGGTTTACCCTACAGCCTTCATACTGAAGTGCATCAAAGGTTGTACAGAACAATGAATTACCTTCAATTATGATCTGACTTTGTAGGCAAACTATATGAGCACAAAGGACCCACTGTTAACTCCAGCACAATTTGGGACATTACAACTTGTTTTTTGTAACGCTTAGCACTTTTGTTACATTCCTTATCAGCTCTCCTCACATTTCACAGATTTTTTTAATTTAACATCCCACAATTCTCTAAGAAGCAAGGGTGAAATGTTACAAGGATGAATATTACAGAGCAGGAACTGAACCACTGGCACTTAAAATACTGGGAGGGACTGTCTCTGTGCAAGAGCCAGGAATAAATCCTCGAAATATCAACTTGCAATTCTTTGCTCTAGCTAGTAGGTTCGGTTGGCACTCCTCTCCCCATAAGATCTCCATAGTGCTACCTGAACGGCAAATAGGAGCTAAAAGTTGAAGAAATGTTAATTTAAAATTTTATTTTTCAGGCTACTGTTCCATGGTCATTATGCAGTGCAGTGTCAGAGGGAGCTTTAAGCCCAAACGCTAACTTGGGACCCAAATTCATGCCTCCTAAGGCCAGGGTTCTCCACCCTGAGAGTTTTCATCCACCTTGCTAATGTATCAGCCAGACACAGCAAGGCAGGCAGCAAAGACCACAGACTCCTTTTCTGCAGAGCTTCTGCCAACCACAAATCTTGAAAGCAGTATGGGGTATAAGCAGCAGAGCACTTTGGGGCCACTCAGAAAGGAAAAAGCGCACCCCCACACACCCCTTTTATTTTTTTTTCTTCCACCTTTGAAGTGGAAAAACTTTACTAGCTTTTCCAGAAAATAATTGCATGTCCTTGAGGTTCATTCCTAAAAGACCATGTCCTTTCAGACTGCAGTGAATGGACTAGGAAATCAGCTGCCCATCTCTGCCAGCTCACCCAACACTCTGATAAGATCCAGCCCTCCTGTTTGCCCTGGGAGAGGGGTAATGTGTTTACACCTTATTCATGTCTTTTCACCACACATTCAGCAATCAGTCACATACACAGCTATTGCATAGAACAGCGTGATTCCTCTATACCATCTTCCAGGGCATTGTAAACATGCTCTCAGGAGTTAGCAGGGCAATACCCTGGAAAGAAGTAGCCTGTTCTTTTGTACATAAGCAGCAACACAAAATGAAAACCCCAAAATATCCAAATACAATAAACTGTGTAAAGAACCATGTCCATTAAAAGCAAACACACAGCAAGTGTGTGTGTGTATATATATAGATATATACATATGAAAAAAATGTATATTGCTTTCACCTATAAATTCTGGCTCCATACACGGGCAAAGCTGCAAGAAGCAGTACCAGGAAGCTTCACACACAAATTCAACTTTGATATGAATAAGAATCACATCTGCAGTACACTGGTTAGAACACAAGTGATTGGGCTGCTGGACCCTCAGCTTCTGGGCAGGACCTGCCCACTGATGCTGCGTAATTCAGTGAGTTACAGGCGAGTCTGGGATTCTCCAAAGTGTCTGAAACCGGTCTTATTTTTTTCTTTTTTTTACTTTTTTTTCCAGATGTGATGCTGATCTCATCAGAGTTCTTTGATCTGTTTCTATAAGGGCCAACTCTAGAGGGATGTGAGAAAGCTACCAATAATGTTTACATCTGGTTTATGATACAGCACATCTGGCTTGTAACGGGAACAGCTGGCACACGCAAGCATCAGGGCACTGGAAGAAACTGCTGTTCCGGGGAAAGTTAGTCTTGCTGCTGACACAAAACTGGAAAAATCTGGATTCTTTTCCTGGCTCAGTCAGTAACTCACTTGCACCTTGGTTTCTTGCTCTAGACACTGAACATAAAGGGTTCTGATTCTCTTATACTAAATGCTACTGGTACAGTGACTTCGTGGATTTGTCTAGCTCAGAGAAATGCGCAGTCTATTTCATTGGTACTTATAAAAGTGTTTTAGAAGACCTGAAACAAGGGTCATATAGCAGAACGGGGCATCAATACTTTGAAAATAATCTTCAGTCACATTCAGAATAAAGAAAAAATAATAAGACATTCCTTGCCCTTAAGTTTATCCATCTAAAAGAATAGCAAGTATTAAACATCCTACAGTGTCTGAAATATCTGGACAGAAATATCAAAAGAGAGGCTCTGAGGTACTTTCAACACAATCAGAAGCAGGAAGGACCAGACTGCAGACCCACGAGGTTTAATTCAGATAGATAACTTCACTGCTTTTCTGATCTACATCTGCAATCTGAACCTTCTGAGGTTTGCCCACCACCACTAAACATGACACCAAGCTGAGAACACAGGAAACCTCAGCTGATTTGGTCAAGAAATCACGTAGGCAACAAAATGAGGTCATGCAATTCTTGCAGGTTAACACTGGCAAAAGGGAGAAGGGGGCTGAGAAGGAAGAGGGAGGAAGTCCGCTATCCTGTAAATGCAAGGTGTTTGTTTTCATCCACTTTCCTGTTCTACTTTTCCCTCTCCTCACAAGCTTATCAACAACGCAACTAACATGAAATAACACGAAACTCAAACTTCCCGTTGTCTTAACACCATCAATTATACCAGGAAGTGCCTCGTTCTCTACTAAATTATTCTGATAAGAACCAGCTTAAATTGCACAATGCATGTATCTAGAAACAGGATATTATTTCATATAGCAATTTTTACTGGACCTTGAATTCAGGTAGTTTACAGGAGTTTTAACCAGACCAAATAAGAGACTTCAGTGCTGTACACAGAAATAGCTTCCCCTATTCAATCGGCAAGCACGTAGAGCTGCCCTGCACATATCAATGGAGTTTGAGTGAATTCCCGTCATCCATACTGAATACATCACTTTATCCAACCATGACATGAAAAAAAAAAAAAAAGCTGGCTCTTTTCTCATAAAAAAGCAAATAGCAATACCCTGAAATCACATGTCTTCTAGGCAGCTTCCCAAGCACACTTTGTTTTCATTGACTAAAATAATGCCTAACAATAGAAATTGAAAGCAGATTTTCCTACACTATAAAAAGTCTTATTCTATTAGAGACCAGCAGATCTTAAATTGTGTTATTTAGCGAACACTCATCTCTGCATAGTGAAAGAACATAGGTCATCCAAATAAAGAAATACTAGTGACTTTCTCCACTCTTCTACTCTTTTAACGACAAGATCAGAGATGGAACTGGCCCGAAACAACACACCGAGCCTCACCAAACAGTTTGGAAATGTGCACCACCCAGTCCTATTTATTGGTTCTCTGGTGACCGTTCTTGTAAGCAACCCCAAAAGCCACAAGGGCCATAGAGGCTGTTTGGGATGCCGAGGCCCAGAGCCCACAGTTAAAACAGCCCCAGGCATCTCTGGGTATTCCCAAAGAGCACCAAATTCTGGCCTCCTCTTTCTTCTTGTTGACATACAGTCAGCATTTGTCAGTCTGTTTGATCTGAATCACCAGGCAGCTAGTTTGGAAAGAGGAGTTAACAGGTGTGATCATCCTTTATTGCACTAGCCAATTTTGATTTGCCGGGTTTATACCATTAACAGAGCAGAGTCACAACTCAACGGGTTTTATGCCAGTGCAACTCCACTTATTTCAAAAGAAGGGCCATAAATTAGACAAGTGGAAGTGAGATCAGAATTGGGCTGAATAGTGGTGCAATATTCTACATGTACACAGCTCATAATTCATACAAAAATTAAAATGAACATTTCTGCCTGTCTCAAGACACTTATGCAAGTAGTTGGTAAAACTTTCTCTGGCCCTATGCTTCTGGAAATCATCCCAGCTCTGCTGATCTTCACTGAAGCAAATCTGTATACACATTAATCATTCGACCCTAAATCTCAAATTATTTTCCGAACTGAAACTTCCTAAGAATGAAATACAGCTCTTTGAGTCCCAAGAATCATCTTCACTTTAAATGGAAAGAAGATGAAGCAGCATACTACTAGCAGTCATTCAGTAGCTGTTTTCAATCATTTTTTTGTTAAGTTTCTTCTTCCTACTTGCTTCATGTGTTTCACGTGAATTGCAGCCAGCTTTGTAGACCTGCTTCATTTTTCACTCTTGTAAAAACTGACAGTTAAATAGAACCAAACTCAGACGTATCATTCTTTCTTAAAATAAATAAATAAATAAATAAAGTCCCTACTCTTTCCATCTCTAAACTTACATTTTAGTCTTCTATATTTTCTATCTATAAACACAGGCTCTTGGCAAGTTTGCTGGCTTTTTCATAGGTCAAGAGGATATCTGTCCAACTGTTTGGCAAACAAAGCACACTGATAACACTTTAAAAGTAAAAAGAATTGGAAGAATTTCTCAACCTAGAACCTGTAGTGTTTCCACACTCAACAGAATGGGATTTTTTTTTTTAAATAATCAAAAAGCAAAAAAAAAAAAAACCAAACCAAAAAAACCCCACCTGGGTTACTTCATCTATAATTTTTCCTTATACTTTTTGCTGTCCTGAAATTTAAACTGGTCACCCTGCCTATGACATTTATGTATTCCTTACTTGTCATTCACGTTACAGATTGCTTGCTGCCATGGGACAAAACTGCATTTCAACACAAGAGATTGCAGTATCTCTCACGCCTCAAATATGACTAATGAGGAGACTGCCCAATTCTAACATCAAATGGGAGCAGTACCCAACCCAAGAGCCATCAGGAGGAGAGAACTCACATTTCAGGAAGAGGTGAGTAGGAAGAGTATAGGAAAACCACTGAAATGAAGAGACAGGTGTCAGGAGGAGGAGGAATGTGATTCACTAATTTACCTGAATGGATGTGACGGTGTGTATCTCAAGGTTATGCAAAGACCATGAAGTAAAAAGGAAGACTGCAGGCTTTCCCTGCTTTATGGCACTTACAGCTTATTCTTGATTCAATGCTTTCCTGCTTTATTCAAGACAGACAGTATTCTAAAGCCAACAAGCATTTGTCTTTCATTTTCTCTGGTTTTACCTCTGCCCAATCCAGGCAATTGCAATCTTTTGCTTTTTTAAATAACATTCTTGCCTTCTTTTCAATATTGACTGGAAACAATCCGACAGATGGAGTTTTTGATCAGTTAACAATGAACTATTTTTTTCATTTTTATGATCTAGTTAGTTACACTTTTTCAGCCTGTGAATATAATCAAAACAGGACCAGATTTTTCCCATATGCCAGTATGGGAGTAACCTACTGTAACATACAGACTATATACAAAAATTGGCAAACCACTAACCAAACTTTCAGCAATTCATCCTTAGGTAACCACTGGGAAAAAACCAACTAAACAAAAAAAAGCCCAAAACCAAACAAACTAACACCACTATCAATCTTTGTCCAGTGAAATTCACACTCTTTTCAGAATATTTGCTGCAATTTCAGAAATTAGGATGCTGATGATAACACGTTAAGTTTGCACTCTGCCTTTAATGCCAATAGTACAAATTATTCAGCAATCTCCAGCTAAAGCACTGTGCACAAATTCATGAAAACCCTTATATTAGATTCAATTCCTGCAATTTCAGTTTATATTCCCAAGGAGAATGCATACATGAGGACAGTATTTTTCTAGCACAGAAGAAAGACATCTATATATTCTGAGTTTCACAAACTGAAGACAAAACCGCCTTTATGGAGATTATTATACAGGAGAATAAAGCAAACCTCTGTCATTTACTGCACCCACATGGCTCCCTGAAACCTGAGCACGCGAATGTCTGGTTCTGATCATTCACCCGTGTCAGAGTGTGTAAACTGTACCTTACACAGGAAAAGATGAGCAAAACCCAGAGAAATCCATCAATTATTACTTGCCTGCAAATAGAGCCAACAGAGAAAAAGTCAGATAGCAAATACAGATACTAACTTCCCCTTCCTTCCAGTGGGCTGGAAGAAATCATGAGCAAAACCACTTGACCAAGTCTTGAAAAACGGGATGAGAAAGGTCACCCTGCAGATCTGGAAAAAGGACTTCAGAGAACTGCTGCTAGATTCCAGGAAGAAACTGAAAGAATCATCTCTTGAAAAGAAGAGGAACAAAAGATAAGTCAGAAGATGATGATGACAGCAGTATACTGTGGATCAGCATTGCTTAGAAAACAGCTTCTTTCTTTTGAGAGCTGAAGGACTCCAAAAGCCTTGGAGAGAAGCATAACCTGGCCTGGAAGACAAAGTGATACAGAAGAGGGATGACCAGGAAACCCAGAGCAGCAGGTGGCACGTGATAAGTGACCAAGCTTCACACCGCAGGATGTGTGGATTCACACCTTAGAGATCCGCATGCAAACCTCACTGATATGGACAGCATCCTTCCTCTCACCCCAGTCTGCAAAAACAAGAAGCACGCTCAGCATCCTTGCTGTTATGAAATCAACCGTTTCCTCTTTCCAACAGAAAAATGATACCAACAGTTACTTTCATGGGCTAGACCTCCACTGAATCCCGTCAAAACTGCATTTTCTTTTAGCGGGAAAACAAGGTAGCAAATTATGCTGGTGCTTTAGATTACCAGATCGTTTGCACTGCTACAGATGAAACCAAGACAAAAGGGAAAAAACCTTTGCCCTACCTGAAGGAGAGATTTACAAACATATAAAAAGTACAGACGATCTCATTTTTGGACAGCAATGCTCATACTTAGCCCTTGAGACGGGAATCCAGCAAACAAAACCAGATTACTGCTAAAGAACCTCAGTGCTTTTCACTTTTTCAAAGTTTGAAAACTTTATCAAAGTTTGAAAGTATTTTGTGTTGGAGGGCAGATGAGCCCTTTCTTTCAGTAAAAGGGGCTTAGCTTTCACACCAGCCTCATGAAGTGCTGAAGGCTGGCAATGATACCAGTGCAAATCCTGGATCCTAATTTATTTGGGGTATACACAAAGAAATACAGCATTTGTAGCTGCCATGTGACATATCTTTTTTCTAACCTCTATTTACATTTTTTCACCCAGCCACATATTGATCCAAATTCCTACCTGTGACAGGAACAGCAGGTACCAAGTTGACCAGTTTCATACAATGTCAGCCTTCACCCTCAGCAGCCAGTACCCTCCCTCATACAGTAACTAAATCATCTTTGGCAGCTGTTACTGTTTTAGTCCCACACCCTGCAAAGATTTATACATCTGCTTAACTTTATCCATCTAAATGGTCCCAGTGACACTAGCAAGAGCCCTCACACTTGTTAATTTAAACCTCGTAGAATCAGGGCATTGCCTAGAATTCTCACAAGCAAATAAAATCTGAGTCTGAAATAAATACAATTATAATTTCTTCACTTTGTGTTTTCAGGTTCCCATTTTTCATGATGCTTTCTCAAGTGGCCTTAGATTCAAATATGTCTCTCCAAGCCCAGAAAATCTTTCAAGGGTTCATTTAGATGTCTGCCTGTCTACAAGTGAAAGACATCAAAAGGAACAGCATGATTCTTTGACAAGAAAACACCTGAACACCAGTTATGGCCATTTGCCTCAACAGTTTTATCATCATGCTGAAGGGTGACCTACATACAACATTTAAACTGAATGAACCTGAGGGTAAGTAAGTGGCTGAGGGGCCGGTCTAGCATTTTGCATATCTATTTTTGCTAATCTTGGTCTAATTCAACAGCAAAATTCTATTCAATGGCCACCGGCACCTACCTAATAAAAATCAGTAATTAATCAACATCATCAGTGCAATGGATTCTGCAGAGAGCACACACTGAAGTACAATGAGTGCTAGAGATGTCAGTTAAGACTGTTTGGTCTTCCTGATTCGAGATCATGCAGTTTCTCATTAGAGCTCTTGCCCTTGGCCATTTATTCTACTGCCCATTGTAGCTGCTACAACTAATAGCATATGAGCATATGACCCTTTGCTGCAGTCTCCAGGAGTTACCCACAACATGCAAAAGATTTTCCTCTACTTCACGCCGAGGGGAGGGGGCCTAATTCTCAATTCCTTTCATATAGCAAAAATAGAAATGACACAGCTGAAGTGCATAAACACCCAGTATTGCTTAATGGCCCTCTGCATGTTACAGTCCCAGGCCATTACACCTCTGTGGACATGCCATTTGGCTCTCACTAGCTTACATTTTCAAACATATTCAATTTACACCCACAGCATAAAGTTTACCCCATCTAAAGTTCACACACATAGCAGGTCAATTTCTGGTTTAAAGAACAATTCTGTAGTGAGTTCATCTGTGCAGTGCTACAGTACCCAACAGATCAACACCACCTTCAACAAGAATCAGTAAGTTGCCCATTATTTTTATATTTCTAGCTTTCTTTAGCATTTCAGGCAATTCATTCTTCTACTAAGAAGAAAGTTAACTCTATCCCAGCTGAAACCAGGACACCTTCTCACTCAGCTGATATAAAATAGGCCTCTCTCTCCTCTTTTTTGCTGCTTCTGTAGGGTTATTAGCGTAAAATCCTAGAGAAACAAAGCATATACCATCCTGCTGCCTTTCTGTCTCCTTAGTGCTCCATCCTGTGTGATTTCTGAACTCACTGACTCACTTGAACCCATCAAACCCAGATGAGAAATGAACAGAGGTCATATATAGGGATAAGTAAGACCCAAGCCCCTGTAGTTCCTTACGGGCTGTAGGAGGTCCACTGCCCATCAAGCATGGTGTCACATCAAATTCTGTGAGACTACAGACAGGGTATAGCAGAACGTACTGCATGCCCAGCAAGGATTTAATTCCCATGATCGCCATTAGCTGATCTACATGCCAATGTAACAGCAGTGGAAGGTAAGCTGCTGTTCATGACGCTGTTTGTTATCAGAGGCATTGTAAATTTATCAGTGGATGGAAGACTTTAGAAGTAGTCAAACTCTGTTTTTTTAAATTCTACTCTGAATAGACAGACAAGGGAAAAATACTTATTTTAGACATAAAGATAGTGAAAGGGAAATAAACAAAAAAGTGGTGGAGCCCTGGAAAAATCTCTGGAAGCGAGGTGATAATTTAAAGCATTTTGAGGCTGGACACGACAGATGAGGAAAGGCTGGTGGAACAGTTTTGTGAAGGTTTGACTTTCACACGAGCTCGAGCAGGAAACATTCCAAACTCAGGACCTAAATCCTCTCTAATCTTTATGGCCCGCTGGCAGAATGCAAAATACCAGGGCTCTGCTCTGGAGCTGTGAGCCAGCGTTCCTGCAGTACTAGGTATTGCAAACTCACGTGGTAAGTGAACTTGAGACTGTTGAGCGTTGAGGCAAGTTATGCCACAACAGCTCAGGTTTAAGTTGCCTGTGTGGATGTGTTTATTAGCAGCTGGGGATAGCATTCTGCTTCTTCCTTCACTTCCTTTGCTTCTTATTTTTAAAATCTTAGGACTGCACAAGAATGTCAAGTCTTTGGCTGTTTAAAGGACCATGTGACTCCTCTTTACTTTGAACTCAGATTCTTACTGAATGAAGTCATGTGTAAAATGCTTTCCAACAGAGATTATTTTGAACGAAGCTGTACTAAGAAATGTAACAAAATTTCAACACTCATATTTCAGCAGCACAAAAAGGAACCATTCTTGTACTGAGCGCAGTGCTTTGGGGGGAAGCACCAGATCCCCTCACATAAACAGAACTAGACTTGTACTAGACTGTGGAAGTAGAGCATGTTTTAGTTCAGGGAACAAAAAAATCATCACAGTTCCATATAATCACACATCAGAAAAAACAGCTTTTGTCTGATCAATGCATGTAAATTGCTTCCAAAAGACATCTTCATAAATTACAATATCCCAAGTTTATACCAGTAAAGTCAGTATCACGTCCAAACTGGTCACGTTGGGATGAATCAGAATTTCTGTGTGATTTTTAGCCTGAAGAGATACCAGGTTTTAGCTAATATTTGGATAAAAAGAAATTCACAGCCCTGATCATTACGCTTTTTTTCCCTAGAAGCAGAACATATGGCTTGTATCCTGGCTAACTTCCAATCTGAGTAATTACGGACTGACCACATCAGTTTCCCCTGCGGTTTTAACTGGATACAGCACTCCTCTCCAGTTCCTCCTGCGAACATTTATACCTTGTTGTGGAGCACTATTAAACGGCTACTGCCCTCTGCCCCAAGGATGGCTGCATTTCAGTAATAAGTGAAACATTTTCTTAAAGTTATAATTATATACCTGTCCCCTCCAAATATATTTGGGAGGGACAGGAATACAGTTATCATTTTAAATATAACTGGGGGGACATGGATCTGTTAACACGCATTTTGAGGTCCTAATCGTATCCATTAGGCATGATCTTCTGTCTCAGAATGATGTCTTCATGCAGTTAAATTGACAGATGAAGACAGTGTTTTTCCTAACAACTTTGAGTGTTAAAAGACCTCATACAGCATACTAAAATTAAGCATTTCTTCAGAGGATGTGAAACAGCCTATGAGCTCACAGAGGGCTGTGTGTTGAAAAGATTACTATTAGAGAAGACGTGGGCAAGCTTTCTGCTCAAAAGCATGGGACAACCAGAAAAAGCAAAAGAACAGTTTGGATGTCTTGCTTTTATACCAGGGCATTGACTGTTTTGGTATGTTGCATTTGAAGGATAAAGAGAATGAAACAGAATGAGCTACACACAACACTGCAGTCCACCATGTATCTTGATAAAGAGAATGAAACAGAATGAGCTACACACAACACTGCAGTCCACCATGTATCTTGAAGATCTCAAAGCACTTTACAACTGGTTAATGCCAACAGAAGGTACTGGAAACAAGCATTAGGAAAGCCATCTTATAATGAACTACAGAACCAACACTCATCAGGTAAAATTCTTCCTCCTCCACAATCAGGATTGCAAACACTGAAATCAAGATGAAAATTACCAAAATGGAAAAGTCATTTTGAGTACCTTCATCTTTTATTTCCCAGCCTGAAACTGTCTGAATTCCAAATTTCCAACCTATATAAACTATTAACTTCAACTAAAGCCTGCAGCATTTGCTCACTCTGCAGACGCACCAGGATGACTGTGACAAATTAGCACCCTGAAAGTCAGAAGCCCCTTTAACAATTTCCCCTGCACAGGATCTAAGTGACACTAAGCAGCAGAAATACCAGCATGGTATTTTCTAGCCATTTAGACCAGTCTATCTTTTAACCACTTGGTCAGATTTATAAACTACTTTGCAGATGACAAATACTACCAAGCTGGTCAGTATTACTAAATAAAATTGTGTGTGGGAACAGATTTTTTTCTGTGAAAGAGCTGAATGATGAGTGCTCCTATTAGCTGCTTAATCCACATGCATGTATACATACACACACATCCATATGTACGTGCATATATCCATCAGTTTAAAGAGATCTTGTGTAACACATTTGCACATTTTTTTCTACCTTAGAAAAAATCATGCAAAAAAAAGGAAGAAAAACCAACTTTCTGCTTCCTCATAAACCAGAAATGGGTCCATTCTGAGAACATGATGAGTGGTCAGCTTTCCTCCATTTTGCTCAACTTGTACTTTTTGTAAACATCCTTTGTCTTTGCACCCCCAAAATGATCGGTTACGGGACTGATGTACATGGAAAATGAGAAGCCTCTGCCATCTATATTCACAGATTCACTGGGATTCTGCTCCCCGGCCCTCTCTGCTTGTCAGAGCTGGCAGAGGATTCAGGCTGGTGGGAAGGCAGAGCGAGCAGCCCTTGTCACAGTGCTGGCAAAGGAGCCAAAGGCTGGTGCTGCGCACGTAGAAATGCGCTCGGCTCGTGGGAACGCTGTTCCAATTAATCCATTAAATTGGGTAGTTTGGGGTTTGATTCCCATCCTGTAAGGACATGACACTATCAACTAGGAAGGCTGAATATTTGCTGGGTTTTGATCAGGCCAAGCCACCAAGCAAACAAACAAAAAAAGGCAAGTTTTAGAGGGAGATATAAAATTTTAAGTGTCTCTGGTGGCATCCTTTTAAACACACTGAAACAGCGCTCAAGCCATTGCCTCGATCAACAAGCGTAATGTTGGATGCATCTCTGGTGTGCAACATTGCCATCATGAGGCCATTCCAGCTCTGCAAAAATACCAGCCATGACAGACGGAATCGGAACCCTGCCCCAGATTTGCAGTTGTTTAAATTGTCTTTAATAATATCGGCAACCTACAGGATAACTGGCAAGGCGGCAGTAACTCATACCATCCCTCTACAAACACCCCCTTCTTCAGACCTGCTCTTTTTTATGTCAGGTAGCAAACGCATTTTTCATTCTCTGAGACACACCGCTGCCACGATTACGTTGCAATGCACAGTATAGAGTACAATTGAACATCAAAAATGTACAGAAACATCAAAAATGACAAACGGTGCATTCTTGATGTCAGGAAGCCAACCTTTAAAAGTAATCTGAATGAGAACAGCACAATGGCCTGGATCAGAAAAGAGCGCCAACACAGGAAAATACATGAAAGTTGGCACAGAGTCAGGAGTGGAAAACAAAGCAAATGAATCAAATCAGTAATCTAAGAAAAAAATTAAATACTGACAGAGGGCAAAACAACGTGGAATACAGAAGCAAGCTGGAATAAAATACACAGATGGAAAAGTTGTACATAGTCAGAGAAGCAGTAACAGAATTAAACCGGATCCAGGGGTGATGACTGGCTCAATTAGAGCAGCAGTGAAGAAAAATAATTATCCACTTGAGTCAGAAGTTGTTCATCTACACAAAACTTGTGTTTGCACCCATCTGGAACCCTGCCCAAGCAAAGCAGGCATGATTTAGCTCACTCACAAAACAGCCCGCTGCTTGCTTTAATTACAGCCTCAGCGAGGGACACACACAAACTTCTTAAAGAATGGACAACCTTGTTGCCTGTGTAAGAGAGTGTAAGTACGGCAGGAGCTTTCTGCCCAGCTGGTGCAACCGATAGATAATACAGAAATAACAATCACCTGGAAACAAATTCCCTAAGGTATTCTTAGAACAATATCCACCTTTCAGCTATAAAAGCCTTCTATCAAAACAGCACTAAAGAAACAAAGGAAACTTAATCACTTAAGATAGGAAACAAATATCGACAGGCAAAGAACAGAAGCTTAACTACCACAGGTGGCTGGTCCTGCAAAAGAAAATCCTGTTTGTATTCCCGTCTCCTAGCACTTGGCACCTGTAAACATCTAAAGGAGCCTGCCTGCCATCACCATTACAACCAGAGCAAAGTTCCCACACTCGGGAGAGATCCTTCTACAGCTGAACTGCCAAACCCGGGAAGGTAACAGTAACTTTCTTCTTCACCATATAGTTGTGAAAAGAAAGCTAGCAATACCACTGAAATGGAAACTCTGAACGAATCCTAAAAAGCCAGTGAAGGAAATCAGATAAATATTTATTGTTACCCTGAGCTGGTAATTATACCTTTGGTGGTGTTTACTTGTTTGTTTTGCCAGATTGCACAAGGGTCATCTGCTAATCAATTCCTGAAAAGCATGGCTGTTCTTAATTATGTGTTTCTCCTGTCCAGGGTAAGTGGACAGAAGCCAGAAAAAATATTTTTTTACTCATGTTTTTAGCAGGAAGACTAGTTTGTTAAAACTAAAAACGCTCCCAGGCTGCAAGAGAGCTTTGTTCTCTGTGTCATCGACCAAGTTTCTGTATGCTGATACAAGTTTCAGTACATTTTTTAAGAGACTACCCCCTATTATTTTTGCAGTTTAACTGCAAAAAAAATTGAAGGGTTGAATTAAAATATTACTTCCCTTTTTCATTCAGGACTGTCATCTATATAGCACATAAACAGGGAGATTTTTCAACAGAACATGAATCCAGGAGAGAAAGGAATCTTCCAAGAATACCTGACAAATCAGGGGACTGTGGTAAAGCCCTACTGCTGGCAGAGGCAGAACCACATCTGCGCCAAGGGTCCCTACCACATACGGACTGGTGAAGAAGCAAGAGTCCCTTATGAAGAATATTACAGGGTCTTTGGCTGCCCATACAGATCAACTGCAACTCCCCAAAACAAACACCTTCTCTTCTATGAACTGAGGAGTTTCTCAGGCAGAGTAGTCCAAAAAGGCCATGCTACAAACTGTACTGACCACGACCACCATCCAGAATCTATGCTGTTTGAGGTGGGCTGTTACCTGGATGCAGTTACAGATGCCTATGAAAACACTGGATGCATCATCCTCTATTCAAACTACTCCCCTTGTAATAAGGCTTATCACTGCTGCGTAAGTAAAATCTACAACTTCTTGCTGAAGTATCCAGAAATCACGCTCTGCATCTATTTCTCTCTGCTTTATCACACCGGGGAGGGTTTCCCCACTGCCGCGTGGAACTGTGAAGCTTTGCGGAGCCTCTCCAGCCTGTGGCCTCGGGTGACTCTGCAGAGACTGCCTGAGGGGGCATGGCTTTACCTCCTCTGCAATTTTGTGTGTGGCATACCCAGGTCATCCCTTTACCACCCAACTCCACCATCAAGAACCTTAGCTGATAGACAAAATCCACATCAAATTCATGACTTAACTGGAATGAAACCATATTTCAGGAAAGCCTTTCCACAAGCCATGCCGGGAAAGCCTGCTGTGCAGCAGAACTTAAAGGCTTTTTCTCCCCCTAGCCTCGCTTCCCAACAGCCTTTCCAAGTGATGAAAGGCAGTCTGCTGTCTCCGATGTCTCAAAGGCACTCTGTGCTTTTTCCAGGCATGTTTCTGCCCTTTCAGAGGGAACATCTATACCCCAGACCTAAAAATATTGTAAGGCATTTAAAAATGCCAAAGGAATAACTCAATGAAACTCATAATTCTGAAATGTTTCCAAGTGGCAGACACCTACTCTGAAGAGGATGCAAATCGAACCACTTTCAGGCTCTAAAACTGAGATCACAGATGGGGAAAAAAAAAACCAAAACCAAACCCACCAATAAAGCCACCTCCCACAAAAGTCAACCCACAGCATAACTGTGGGTCTCAAATAACTGATTTTGAAGATACTGTGCTTTTATTTTAGTCCTATATCATCCAAACATAAACCCGAGGCAGTAAAACTAAAACCTCAGTATCTTCTGATTCCCTCCTGAAAGTAATTTGTTGCCCTTAAGCCAATTTCTACCATAAAAATGTAAATAGTCCACAAGCTACAACCACAACTACAGCTGGACTGTGGCTTCCCAGCTGAGGCAACCTTGGTGGAACGCATGACATCCTGAATTCCTCCTCTGTCAGAAAGGTGGTTCTGTAGGTAAGGCTGATATATGAATAGTTTTCCTGTCAGCTGTTTTCTTAATAATAGGGGGGGTCATATATATATATGTGTGTGCATGTGTTTTTTATCTTCTAGAACTGCTGCGTTCTGTCAAGAGGGAACCTCACAAAGCTGTGTCATTTTCTAATTAGTAAGGAGTATCTAACAGGATAAGGTAGATAACGTGGCTCTATGCAGTCCAAGCGTCTCCTGAAAAAGAAAAATCTCTTCCTATCACTTAGAGCAGCGTTTTCACTTTGTGATTCACTATATGTATCATTATGCTAAAGGTCTTAGAGAACAGGGCAACTGAAGTCAAGAGCATGATGTTCCCCAGCAAGCAGGGGTCCCTTCCCAGGTGATGTTGGCTGTCAAGAAAGACAGTGGCCGATTTTGAAACAGTCAGCGCTTCTGCTCCTTTGCAAACCGCCTCTGCGGCCGCAGGCGTCGGATACACCCGAGTTAAGCAGACCCAGAGCCACTGCCCGGCGGGACCCTGGCCCCCCGGCAGAAGATCCCACTTGGAAACTCAAGTGTTTTCCTGAGCCTCTCGTGAGGTAACCGAGGCCGAACTGAGCTGGAATCCACCGGATCCCTCATTGTACAAGGCCTAGGGGCCTTTTTTGAAGAGCTTTCTTGAACTAAGGCCCTGCTGAACCTGCCTCGCACGGTCACGGCCGGCGGCGGCGGCAGGCAGCTGCCCGGGCTGTGGCACCGGGGCCGTTACACGCTTCCACCAGCACACGCAGAGCCCGGGCTCTTCCTCAGCCCCGCTGCGCTCTGAGCTGGGGCCTGAGCTGGGGCCTCGGAGGCCCAGCCGCGGGCTGCTCGCTACAGGGGGCGCTCGGCGGTGCCGCCCC
>JAVJGI010000032.1:4805151-4821520 GCA_035590275.1 Ibycter americanus
ATCCGTGCCCGGCGCTCCCGCCGCGGGACCGAGCGGGGCCACCGGCCGTGCCCTGGCGGGGGGCGGGAGGGGGTCCCTCACGATGGGGAGGGCTGGCGGCTGCTGCAGGCAGTTGTGCCGAGCGGGGACCGGTGCGCAGGGCAACGAATTTCAGAAGCGGTGGAGGACAGTTTATTTTACTTGGATCCCCATTGAGCAAAGGGCCTCAGAAGTGTTCTCCAATGCTGGAGCCGTACAGCTTGCTGTTGGTGCTGCCACTTCCGCAGATGACCAAATAATGGCCACCTTACACCGTAATTGTGCTATCTGTTGAGGCAATCTTTGCTTCCACTGAACCTCAAATATTCTCAGCCATGCACAAGCCAGCGACAAGTGTCGTTCTGGCCTGGAGCTGGTTTTGTTGCTTTCCAAATTGGTGGTGTCTGGTCCTTAACCATCGGGCACAGGGAACATGATGGCCGCGCTACAGGCGGCTCTGAAGAACCCTCCTATCAACACAAAGAACCAGGCAGTGAAGGTGAAAGAGTAACTGACTCACTCATGGGTCACTCCTTAAAAATCCTTTCCTGTTTCTGTAGCCCTTCCCCACCAGCCCTGCCGGGTGTACTCTGAGGAAGCCAAGGAAGCTGGTTTTAGGATATTTTGCGGTGTCGAAACGTCTGCGGCCTCCAGTGTTTTAATCTTGTCCAAAATACTGTAGCTCGGGTGTCATCCCTGTGTGTACCCTTAACTTGTTGCTAGATCAGGCTTTGTGTGTGTGCTCGTGCCAGTGCTGGTTGTGTACGTGTGCCCTGGCTAACTCCACGCGTCACCAGGTGCCCGTGTCTCATCCGGACCTGGCAGCACATAGATGTAGTCAGTACTGAACGATCAAGGAACCACAACTGCAGGAGTCATTTGACTAACGAAACTCTCCTAGCATAGCCAGACCATAAAGCTACAAAAAAGGAAGAACTGATGGTTACTGCATCCAATCAAAATGAGGCCGTTAAAACCTCAAAAAACACAAGCACACGCCCCCTGTGACAGAATATAGGAGCCTGCTGCTTGCATGTATTTCTGAATCTCCCCGGAATAAACCTTGAATGGCTCATAACTGCAGTGGCAAGAGGAACAGGCAGATAAGACGTGGAACTGCTCAGATGGTGAGCGCCTGCAGGTCTGTTCTCCCTCCTTGTGAAGAGTCCCACCGGTACGTTTCAGTGCTGCTTACCAGGCCAGCAGTGGAGATTTTTTTTCACGTAGCCCCAGACCTTTCCAGACAGGTTTCACAGCATTTTGTTTTTTCACAGCTGTTTGTTACAGGTAGTGCTGTGTAAGAGATTGAACAGCTTTGTCCTTGCATTAATGGCTTGTTTCCATTAGCTTTGTATTGATAAGGATTTAACAATACACCATGAAGGCAGTGTAATTGAAGAGGGCAGAGTGACTGAATTTTAATGTTTGCCTTCATTTTTGATCTTACGGAACTTCAATGTTTTTACTTACGGTTCTTTGTGTTAGATGTCTTGCTAAGCCAAGCGGCTATGCAATATTAAATTGGACAAGAAAACTAACATACATAAATTCTGTAGGAGGAAACTGCTTGAGGTACTTGTGTAATGGAATTATTCAAGAGTCCAGCAAACCTGAGACCTTTTTTCTTTCATTCTCTAACAGTTAGTGATGGA
This sequence comes from Ibycter americanus, assembly GCA_035590275.1. Taxonomy (NCBI): domain Eukaryota; kingdom Metazoa; phylum Chordata; class Aves; order Falconiformes; family Falconidae; genus Ibycter; species Ibycter americanus. The sequence continues at coordinate 4,806,822 of JAVJGI010000032.1, forward strand.
TGAACAGGAAGAGCTGCTTTTTGCTGATTACATGGCTAATTGCCACTCTAAGCGTGCCGCACCGTGTTCCTGGGCCTGAAATGACATCCAGATCAACTTGCAAATGGTTATTAATGCAAAATATTAATGCTGCCAGTTTGCATCCAGTGTGTCTGGGACAGAAACTGACTGTTTTGAAAACACATAGCTTCCAACAGTCACCTCTTTCAGGTTGGCCAGTGGCGTTTCCATGGCATGTAATAGTTACATCATAGTAAACAGTACAAAGGCATGGAAAGGGCTCTGGTGGTGAGGGAGGCCAGACAAGTACTTGATCCTTATAATTCTTTTGAACGTGCTAGACCTTGAGTTTCAATATGAAAATGTATTATTTAACCATAACTTCATTTAATAGGTGGAGAAATGCAAACGCAAGCAGAGAGGCAGAAAACCTAGATCAGGATAAATGCGTTACATTCTTTTACACTGTTTATCATTGGGAGGACGTGTCTGTTGTGTGTTACTATCACAAGCTGTCTTCACAGACTGCCCTATTTGAATGTATTTTAGAACTGTTTAGAGAAAAAACCCTGTAGTTCAGTTTGAGAGATCAGTTATCTCTGCCTTTCTTACTTGTTGACAGGATCGCGCAGAAAGTATTGTCCTGAAGGTCCTCATCTCTTTCAAAGCCAACGATATTGAGAAGGCAGTGCAGTCACTGGACAAGAACGGTGTCGACCTGCTAATGAAGTACATCTACAAAGGCTTTGAGAGCCCTTCTGACAACAGCAGTGCTGTGCTGCTGCAGTGGCACGAGAAGGTGCGTTTACAGGGCGTGCTCTTGGCTGGGTTATCCATGGTAGCAGGTTCTCGGGTCCGAGCCGTACTCACTGACCCTGAGAAGAACCACCTTTCCATCTGGTAAAACTCAAAACACCCCATTTGATGCTAAGGAGGGTACGCTCCTGCAAGCTCACAGCTGAGTAACATCCTGTGCCCAGTTCTGACTTCTCGGGTAAAGATTCTACAGTTAAATTTTGTTTTTCTGTTAGACTGTGTTTGATCTGGAGATTCAAGCAGATGGAAGTAGAATTTCCTTCCGAGAGGGAAGCAAAATTTGCAACTTGGTTATACAGGGAAATCAAAGCTTGTTAAATAGCTGTCTTTAAAGTGAATGTGATTATCCTTCCCTGGCACCCTGAGCACTAGTGTTTCACTCTTAATGTAAAGGGCAGGGAGATGCTAATTTGAAATACAGTTGGGAAGCCTTTCTGATCAGCAGTCATTTCAGCCTGTAGCTATCTTGACCTGGTGCTAATTTGCTGTGTTTCTCTTCTCAGGCCCTGGCTGCTGGAGGAGTAGGGTCCATTGTCCGTGTTTTGACTGCCAGGAAAACGGTTTAAATCCAGCAGTGAGTGGTTGTTTGCCATCCATGGCATAGGAAATGCTGGTACAGAAACCAACAAACCAAATGCCATTGCTGCCCTGTGGGCAGCACCTGTCTCTCAGCTTGCCTTCTCGCTGCTTCTTTCATACGTGACAAATAATGCATATCGTGATACCTTTTTTGTTAAATTCTGGAAAATTATGAAGGTGCAATTTTATTTCTAACAGGAATATTTGGTACTCGCCAACATTTCAGTGACATGTATAGCTACATATATAACTTCATGTTTAGGGTGATTTGCATTTGTGTATAATTGTGGCAGATTTAGACCTGAATTACCAAGCAAATTCTGAGGGACGCAGGGCAGTGTCTTAATTCTTTTCACTAGCCAAGCAGTATTTTGATGCAAGATCCGTATTTGAGAAGTGGGGCAGCTATTAATATGGGTAACTGGACCATGTTTCCTTTGGTCAGCCTCTGAACCTACAGCTGTGAACAGGGCAGAAAGCAAAGGCTCCCTTCCAACCCCAATTATCATTCCAGAGAGCCGAGTATTTTCTGTAACCTCACATCTCACAGCCTGTTCAGGTTCCTTGTGATCAGTCAAATGCCAGGTCTGCAGTGGGAAAGTCACAGCAGCATGAAGTTATCCATCATGAAGTTTGGATGGTAAAATTTAAAAGGTTGATGGTCCATTTATGCTGGAGCCAAACCCAGTGAACTCTCTTTGTTTTGGGGAGCAAAAATCCTGCAAAGAAGAAAAAGCAGCTTTCACACAGCAAATCACCTTTCAGCAGCCTGAAAGTGATTTGGTTTTTGTTAAGCACAACAAAGTGGCTGCCAGGGATAATCTGAGAAATGCATATTGGTGTTCACACCATCCATGCTGAGCTCCCATATTTTGTTTTCTACGTGTACAGGGTCTTAAAAGATACCAGACAGTTCACATTCCTGTTGCGTTGTACTACAGCATGTTAGCTAGTGGGCAGACTGGGTTCCAAAATAAAAGAGTACTGTAAAAAGAATTAGAAAAGCCCAGGGCATCCCAGACCACAGGTCACCATTGAAGGTTTAGGGTCAGAACTGAAATACATGTGTTTTACATTCACCATATTACCACAGTTCAATTGTGTAAAACCGTTGGGGAACTTGTGAGATCTTTGCTGTTTTTTGATATCTGCTTTTTTTGTAATAATAATAAAGACCAGACAATAAGCCGTCACTGAATATTTACTGTGTCTGAAATGCCTTGAAGTTTCAGCAGGCTGCTTTTCCATGATGAACAACAGTAAAACGGCAAGCCCTAGAACTTCAGCCCTCCATTATTTTACTTGATAGGCTTCCATTCCAGCGGTTATTTGTAGCTGTATGTAATGGTAACATGCACAGCTTCGTCCAGCTGAAAAATCTGAGATTATTTTAGTGAGATAATTAAATAACAAAAAATATTCCAAACCAGGACTACTAGAGATGTCTCTGCCTGTGCAAAAATTGCAGCTGCAGAGCAAGTTCCTCACAACCATTAATGTTAGGTGCTTTCTCAAGAACAAAAGAAGGAAAAGGGTAATGGCCTAGCAAGGTGGTTGTGTGGAGCAGAACTCCTGACTTAACAGTTGGTCTTTTTGTTTTTCTCTCTGCCTGCCTCACCTCCAAGAGATCAAACGTTTAATCGTTCGTTTTAATAATAATTTAAGCACAGATACAGTCCTGGGCTTGTCCTGTGGGTGGGACGACTGCATGTGCCTACATCATCATTAATGGCATATGTACTCCGCTTGAACTTCTGAAAAGCCCGAGCGTATAGAAACACAATGTTGAGCACCGACATCTGAAGGGCTTTGCACATTCGTTACCCAAGTCACTGCTTTGCAAAAGCGGAGCTAGTGCCTTCAGCCAGCTCAAACCAAAGTATTCCTGATGCACCACATTCAACTCAGGAATCAGTAAGACAGCTTCCATAAAAGTCTTTTTTCCCCTCTGTGCCACCTTGTTCTCCCTTGTTTTCCCCAGGACAGTCAGAGACCCACACAGCCGCAGCTGCCATGTGCTGTGGCTGCCGGCTGGCAGGGGCAGTCATCCCTGTGTCACAGCTGGAGCAGCTGAGCCCTGTCACCCAGCCTGCCTCACCCCACCGCCTGCTCCCACAGGGTGCCCACGGGGCGCAGCCCCCACGTCCTCGGGGCCTCGGCGCAGACAGGAGCCAGTGTGGTTACCCTCAGCCCTTTGGTGCCCTCCTTCCCCTCCTTCCTAGGGTGCTTTTTCTTGCTTAACTGCTTCAAAAGAACACAGGCACAACGGGAGGCAGCAGGCGCACAACGGACTCAGCCTTGCTGTGACAACCCCACAAGTCATCCAGGTTTCAACCATACCTACATACAGGAGCCTCCCTCCTGGGCACGTCCTCACAGGTCTCCCGGGGACTGGGTTTGGCTTCTCTGTTTCCTTCCATTCATCAAAACTTGGTTAACACACCAATAAATCACAATTTTTTTAAAAAAAAAAAAAAAAAAAAAAAAAAAGCTGTAATCCTAGATAAGTAAAAAATACTTTCCAAAACGATGTCACAACAGGTCGAACTACCTCTAGGTGGCATTAGATAAACGAAGGCAACCAAAAGAGCAGCTCTCTCCAGAGCCCCCCTCAGGCTAGGCTATGGTGTGTTTAGAAATATTTACAAAACCTATACATCTTCTGCATCGGTGTTCAGGGATGTGCTACAAGACACGCACCAGTGTGAGGGTAGCCGTGCAAGGTTTGCAGGAAGGCATCTCTTCTCGTAACTGACAGGAAGGTAAAAAGTAAAATCTAGTTTATAAAAAAATAATAATGGACGACTTTCCTTCAAATCCCGCTTTGCTCATATTCATGGACCACACCAATACAACAGGGAGTGAACCCACAGCGATCTGTGTTTGGATGCTGCGTTCACCTCATGCGGGGGCCGTCACCAGCTAAGCGAGTCCAGAGCAGCATTAAATCCTCAGGCACCAGCTCCGCTGCCCCGATGGCAAAGCAGAGCCTGAGCTTGGTATCCCAGCAGGCACGCAGCGGAGTGCAGCAAGTGCTCCTAGCACAGCCAAAATCCGCCGGCATGGCATTAACAAGACCACCAGCAGTGAAGCACATGGATGGGACTAGCCTGTGCAATGGAGAGGAGTTCACCACAGCAGTCACCTCCAGTTAGCAGCTGTCTCACAGCCGTTGGGGCTGGTGGTGGCTGTCCTCAGCTCCTGGCCCCAAATCCCTCTTGTCCCTGCTCGTCCTGGCAGAGCAGCCGTTTGCACGCACCCAGGCAGAGGGAGTGTTTGAATCCTTTGAGTAATATGGCATAACAGGTTTCTAAGAAGAAAACAGAGAAAGATGGGCAGGGAAGCAAAATCGCTAAGCAATTCAATTTTGCAAAACACATTTCCCTTCCTATTATGAGAAGGAAACCTTCAATGAAAAACACTCCACATGCTGATCAGACCTACTTAAGGGGGGACAGCATTTGCAGAGCTCTGCTAGGAAGGCACAGCACTTCTGAGGCTCATTTGCAAACCTCCCACTGCTGCCTTCAGCTCTGGCTGGAGCGTGTGGCAATGGCGCCTTAGCAGTCACATCCTGCTTTTGTAACAGCTGAGAGAAACTGCTGTGCTCCCGCTGCCTGGAGCTGCCGCCCTCACCAAGCCCCCGGCTCCCAGTCATCCATCACTTGGCCAAAGAGCTCCCGTGGGCCCCTGCCTCACTCCCCACAACTGTTTATGGAGTGAGCCAAAAAAACTTGGGTCCTGTGCAGAGACTGCTCAGACCTGCCTTCCAGGGAAGGCGCTGGACACACTCAGTCTCCTCTGCTCCTCCTGCGTTATAACTCTCCTCCCAAACAAGGTCAATCCACTTAGTCTTTCCTCATATGTAATGTTTTCCAGTGCCCAGATCAGTCTTTTTTTTGGGTCTCCTCTCCAGAAATGATGACAAACTTGTGCATGCTGTTGCTACACAGACTCAAGCCTGACTGCTGCACCCTAGGCAGGACTCTGGGCATTTCTGTGTAATTCTCACCCATCTCTTGGTAATCTGCGTTTGTGCCGGTTTCCAAGAATCTCCCATGGGAGGCGTCACCATCTCTGTTACTCACTTCCTCTTGGACGTTATCGTAGAAAAAACAAGATTGCCTACTAAATCAACTCGGTAAGAGAAAGGGGAACAAGAGGCTCACTCTAACTAGAAGGTGTGTGTCTATCATAGCTTTGAGATTACTTGAATGTTACGTTAAACAGTAACCAAGCAGGATAGCTGCTATGAACATTTGCTGTGCTCACACCTTTCAGATCCCACCTTTCTGTGAAACGCAAGAAAAAAAACCCCCACACTTACCACAGGGGTGATCTCACATCCTCCTCCTGCTCCCCTTGTCCTGATTTTGGGATAAACCTGACCCAGCAGTGCAACAATTCAGATACTTAAATGAGCAGAAAATTATCCCTACAATAAGGTGAACCATTTCCTGCTACATGGGGTCTCCCGTTCCTCACAGGAATGAGAAAAGGCCCCTCAGAGGGGTGTTTTCACAGTCGCCATGTTGTTATCCTCAGCCCGCTCCTTCAGCATCACTTCAGCTGGTTGCATTTCCCTCTGCTTTTCTGGAGGTCAAAGAGTCTCCTCCACCTTCCCATAGGAAGCCCATGGGAGCCAGCTGGGTGCAGAGGGATGCTGAGGGCATGCTTACACCTGGAGAACCAAAGAAAGCCCCAGGTTCAGGGATGTGCTGGCTCCTACTTTTGATTAGAACCCAAGTCCTTGCTGTTCAGCACCTCGGGCTTCTTCCTGAGCAGGAGTCAGACAAACAAAAGCCTCCTCCAGGCTCCTCGCATTATGCAATTTGCTGGGGAAGCGTCAGCAAACACACAAGGGCAAAGTCTTGCTATTTTTAGCTCTCGCAAAATACACATCGCATTGCTGGTAGGTGTGACAGAGGCAAAGTACTTCCAAAACTACTTGGAAACCACGCGTGGAGCACCCAGCTCTAAACCTTCTGAGTCAGCAGGTCAGAGCCCTGCGGTTGCTGCCTTTGTGGCTGCCAGAAAACTGGCTGCTCAGCTGGCCAGAAAACACCTCGACAGAGGTGACGTTGGGCCAAGTGTGAGTTACCATCACTGAGGGCTCAGCGCAGCATGGCCACTGCCCCCCAAAGCCCCATCCTCGGGCAGCTCCGCGCACCCCCAGCACCAGAGCTCCTCACTGGGGTGAGGCGGTGGAGGGTGGGCAGGACCAAAAGGTCTCCTAGGCTGTGCCTTGGGCTGCACTTTGCCTTCCCGCTTGGGCAGGCGGGCAGGAGGTGCCTGCAGGAACCATTTAGCAACGACCTCCACCAAGGACCACGCTTCGGAGGGCACGGGGGGCTCAGCTGCAGTGCTCACCCAGTGGCTTTGCAACCCTCAGTTTGACCTGGCCAACCACCCAGCTGATGAAATCCTCGGCTTTTCATGAAAAACCCAGAGAGGCAAAACCCAAGGGGGCAAGAAGCAGCTGCGTGCAACCCGTGGCAGCACTGCACGGAAGCGCTCCGTGGCGGCAGAGGCAGCCCCTGCCCACTTCCCCATCCCGCGGCCGCGTTTTGCTGCATGAGGACACTTCCTGCCCTGTTTGCAACACAAGCAGCGGGCAAGGCAGAAGTACAAGCAGAAGGGAGCTACAGAGAAGCTGAGCAGCACCACAAGGAAGGACGAGGAGAGGGGCAACACCCACGACGTGGCTGGGAACCCCACCTCTCACTCCCACCACACCATGTCCCTGGTGAAGACGATCCAGCTGTGGCAAGAAGGGGTGTGCGCGGCAGACGGGAAGGAGTGGAAGGCGGCCCTGGATGCCTTCATGGCTGTTGAGAAACCCCCTGCCAAAATCTGCTTTAACATTGGCTGCATCCACCTTATTCTGGGGAAGCTGGTCGAGGCGGAGGAGGTAAGGTACAGCCCTTACGGTCGCTACTACCACTTGCAGGCACCAGGAAGTTTGCTTGGGGACCTGCCAGACAGATGGACACCGTGGGGAAGGGAGGAATTAGGGGCCATGGTCTAAGGGAAGGATTCAGGGCCTTTTAAAAATGGGATGAAGCGTGACACCCCTGGCCTGTTCCTGCTGAACCTGTTTCCCCAGTGAATCAGGGGTGAAGCAGCAGAAGAGGTGCACAGCTTGCTGCTTGCCCTCCCTCTCCTAGAGAGGCGACCACAGAGGCACTAAGCTGCCAAGTAAGCAGTGGCAGATGGTTCCAGCTCAAGAAAATTAGGAGCCTGGTACAGGTTCCAGCACCCAGATCCCAGGACTGCAAGAAAACATGGCTCACAGAGCCCAGCTTAGGCCACTTGGCTAAAGCAGAACAGGTAGAATTGCTCTATGCCCTCAGTTTTTTAAAGTTTTTTATCCCCTTTTTGCTCCACTCCTACCTCCGTGCAGGCTTTCACCCAGAGCATCAGCTGCGACAAGCACCTGGCAGTGGCTTATTTCCAGCGGGGGACCGTGTTTTACCGGATCCAGAAGTGAGTGGAAGGGTTTAAAGTTTCATTTTGGCCACTTGTGCAGATGCCAGCCTTCAGCTGAGGATGGCCCCAGGCAGGCTGGTACCCCAGGGGCCAAACCACAACCTCTCGAGGCAGAACAGACTCCTGTGCATCAGCAGTGCAGTCTTGGGATTAACACCAGCCTTGGAGCATCTCTCCTCCTCCTGGGGTGTCTAAAAACGCTGCAAAGAGATAGCAAAGATCCAACTAAACTCACACAAGTTTAAGTAAGGACTTAGAAGCAGGCAGATTGCCACCATGAGGTGATGATGCCCTTGTCCTCTGCTCCACAGCCATGAAAAGGCCATTGAGGATTTCAAAGAGGCGCTGGCCCAGCTGCGAGGCAACCAGCTCATTGACTACAAGATCCTGGGGTTGCGGTACAGGCTCTTTGCTTGTGAGGTGAGAAAGACTTGACCGGCAGTTTTGATCCCAAAGGTCTGTTCACCAGCTCAGTATATCTAAGGAGAAGACAGCCAACCTCTCCTTGTGTCTTACAAAAAAGCAAGCTGGCACAGTGTCCTCTTGGCAATGGTCCGGCAGCTCCAAGAGCTCATTTCCTCGCTCCCATCCCTCTGGCAGATACTTTACAACATCGCGCTGGTGTATGCCACGATGGAGGACTGGAAGAAAGCTGAGGAGCACCTGACACTGGCCATGAGCATGAAGAGCGAGCCCCAGCACAACAAGATCGACAGGGCAATGGAAGCCATCCTGGTAAGGGGGAGCAGGTCTTACAGCCACTGTGTTCGCTCACAGCAGCCCCACAGGGAAGAGGGAGAAAAGTCCCAGTGATGGAAAGACCACCTTTTACCTGCGGCTTTAGCAGAGTAGGAGAAAGATGCAGCAGGCGTGGATGCTGTAGTGAGACACGAGTTGGTGGGATGAGCTCTGGGTCACTGGGGAGACAGGGACAGGAAGACCAGGTTAAACAGACCATGCCAGGGCTGGGGTTGGGCTGTCGTGGTGGTGTTTGGACTTTATGGAGCAAGACCTTAACCCCAGAGGTAGAAGGAAGGGGACATGAAGCAGTCCCTGCTCTCACCTCTGAAGAGCGCTATGACCTCTCTGTGCTACAGAAGCAGAAGCTCTGTGAGCTGGTGGCCATTCCTGCGGGGAAGCTGTTTAGACCAAATGAAAAGCAAGTGGCTCAGCTGGAGAAGAAGGACTACCTTGGAAAGGCTATGGTAAAAAAGGAAATATCTTATTTATTTGGGCCAAGCCTGTGGGTTGAGGAGAGCTGCTGACAATCCTTCTCACCACCCCTCTGAGCTGCTATCGGTTGCCTAGTGGGAGAGATACCTATCCTGAGATGCAGAGCTGGTCCATGCCTCAGGGATCCCCCCAGGCACGGAGGGAGAGATGGCACGTAGGGACCTTGTGGGGAATAGGGACTCTGCAAGGACAGAGGAGCTAAAAGCATGTTTCTGCAGAGCACGGCCTATTTTCAGTTTCTCTCCTTAGCAAGACATGAGGGACAGTCAGTCAGCAAGGTACTAAGGTCCCACTGGAGCTCCAACTCGAGCCAAGATTTTTTCAGGGGGCTGGGGGGGTGGGGTGTGGGGGGGGGTGGGCAAAAGAAGCTATTTAACATCTGTCACCCACAAACAACCTCCATTTCTTTCCCTGCTCCATTTGAAAGAAGCTTTTTAGCTCAGATAAGTGAGAAAGCTTTTCTCCCATGAGTGTGCAAAATCCAAGCACTGGGATATCACCTTTGGGATCAAGTCCTGGGAAGCAGCACTTCCCTGGAAAAGGAATCATCAGCTGTGCAGGCACTCGGGAATCGGACAACTGAGAGCTGAGCAGCTCCTTGGGTGCCAGGGGAACCCCAGAAACATGCACACAAACAATTATGAAATTCCTAAATTATGTTTAAAGTCATCTATAGGAGGTAAGGGCTTGAGCTGGACACTTTGGCTCCCTTCAACATGTGTGATTAAAACATAAAGGGAAACTTAGGTTATAATGACTCTAACCACAGTAACAGTGAGGCTAAGAGCTGAGAACTTACCACAGCTGAGAGGCGAGTTTTGGTGCCAGAAGCACTCAGCCTGTAGTCAAAGATGCTTAGCCTGACATCACAGCCCTTCTTGAACCTGAAGCCTTCCGAGAAACTCGGCTTGGCAAACAGCAAAGGAGGAGAGGGGAGATGAGAGGCCTAAGATGGATCTACAAGCACCAAGTCACTACCTGTCTGTCTTCGGCTCTAGGTGGTGGCATCTGTGGTGGACAAGGACAATTTCTCAGGATTTGCTCCACTCCAACCACAGGTAAGGCACCACCAGTGAATAGCATTCTTAGTGACAGTTCTGGAGGATGGGTATCATCCTGCAGCTTGCTTACAGTGGATAGCAAACAGCAGCATTACCATTGTGAACTTTCTGCTACTGCTGTGGGGAGGAGGTGGATGCTGCCCCCACATCTCAGCTGCTCTCTCTGTCATCAGAAAGCGCAGCCCAAACCCACCTACGTCTGTGGCTGAGGTTATGCTGGTTCCATCAAAAAGGAAGTAGTGGCCTGAAGGCACATCCTCTGCCCCCGCAAGTGCTGCAGGTGACTGTCGGCAGGGAGCTGTCTCAGAGCCTCCCCATAAGATTCGTGAGGGTTCATCTTTCCAAGCTTGAGTGGAGAAACAAGCAGTTCTGCTTTCACTCTTCATCATCCTCCCAGTTCCCAAAGCCTTCTGCATTTTCCGTGCCATTTTCCTGATGCTGTAGCAGCACCTTCCCATCTCTAATGATGCCTGAGAGTTTTTTTTATAGGAGTTTTTTGAGAGGATAAGGGGAAGCGCAGCCACTGCAGCCTACAGCACTGTTACACAAGATAAAATAGAGTCTTCTCAGTGCAGACAAGCGTTGACACCTTGCTACAGGAGTCAGGCCTGTTTCAAGTAGCTTCTTCAGAGCGTTGATAAAATCCACCAGAGACTTTAAATTACTTAGGCAGGAGAGACCATAAAGCACTATGACGGTAGCAGGGGATTTTACAAGTACGGTAATGGAAAGCCATGGGGAAGGACAACTTAGTTTAAACTAGCTGATCTCTAATCCCTGATCTCAGCCCTCTGTGAGCTGAAACCAGTCACAAGCCAAAACAGGCTTGTGCCTCTGAAAACCAGCTGCAGGTGGAAGAATTTGGAAACCGCTCCTTAAAAGGAGAAAAGCCAGCGATATTCCCCACAGCACCGAAGACAGCTCCTTTATGCATCAGGGTGGCAGAGAGCTGAAAACCTATTGCAGCCAGCTGCAAAGCAGCAAGACCCCCTTTAGGTTCAAATCACCCAGCCTGACACCAGCACAGGGAGGAAGGAACTGTGCAGGGATGATGGCAGCTGTGATAGAAGGCTGCAGGACATTTCTGCAAAGCAACCAGAATCCTCCAGATTAATGACAGTTTTCTTTTTGTCTTCTTGTTGGCAGGCCTCTGGTCCTCCACCCAGACCCAAGACCCCAGAAATCCTCAGGTAAGTTGGATGAAGTATGGACAGTGCTGTTAACCCATGCAGCCAGGTCCAACCCCATGCTGCACCATTGCAGCTGAGCATCCAGCCGGCACCCGAAACGCGGGGAGGGGCAGGGAACAGATCATAGAAACAAGGAGGCAGAGGTCTGGGTTCCCCCTACAAAGTAAAACAACATCACCTGCCTTCCTGAGCCGCCTGCTGCTCCCACACCCAGGGCCCTCAAAGGGCAGCCGCACCGTGTCCTGTACGAGTTCATCCCCGAGACTACTGAGGAGCTGCAGGTCCTGCCGGGAAACATTGTGTTTGTCCTGAAGAAAGAGAAGGACAACTGGGCTACGGTGATGTTCAATGGAAAGGTACTGGGGCGTGCTTGGCAGGAGGGGCAAACAATGGGGTGGACGCTGTGAGGTTCTGCAGAGGACTTGCAGGACAAAGCCTTGCTGTCAGCAACTAAATGAGTTTCTGACTTAAGTTCCTCATGCCCACCCTGGCTTGGGCCATAGGGTTCGGTGAAACTCACCCAACATAGAGCAACTAACCTTGGAGCCTATGGGGCTCTCCTGGATTCAGGGCAGGGAAGGACAAGCTCAGCTGTGTCCTCCCAGTGGGCTGCCCCCTTGCCAAGCAGTCAGCATTGGTCTTTAATTCCCCTGCAGAAAGGGATCGTTCCCTGCAACTACCTCGAGCCTGTGGAGCTCCAGAACAAGCTGCATATCCAGGTGAGGAGGCCCAGGAGGAGATGGTGTCCCAGGGAGGGCAGATCCCCACACATTCACCCACCACCTATTCTGGATCTTCCAGCAGGACCCATACTTGCAACTCCCTCCCCTCCTCGTAATGCTGGGGTTGGTTCTTCTGGCTCATGGTCACCTTAACGTGAGCTCAGAGAACTGCAAAACCCAGGCAAACACTGTGTTGATGGCCCTCAGGGTGGTGGTTGGCAATACCAGGGAGGTAAGGGGTAGCAAAACAAACCTTGGGAAAATAGCTGGTTGGAGGGGGAACTCCCTGAGGCAGCAGCACCCCAGCTCCCTGAGGAAGGGTGGGATTGGCAGCACTACCTTCTTCCCATCTGGCACAGGAGGAAATCCCTCTGGAATCCGAGATCCCAGAGTCACCCAGCTCCACTGCTCCAGAGAAGCCGCGGCGGCCAGCACCAGGTCAGTGGCAGGGTACTGAAGGGACAGGGGTGCCTTAGGGGCGAACCCCCTGGCAGCAGGTTTGGGATGGCTTCCTTGGCGCCGTGTCCTCACGCTTTGAGACCAGGCCTAGAGCTCATCTCCATCTTGTTCTCGGACCTATTTGCGTTCAAGGATGGGGAGCCATTAAAGCAGGAGGCAGAGATGGCAACCGCAGTGCTGAGGACGGAGTGAAATAGAGCACGTGGGTCCCTGAGGAATGCAAGTCACTCCATGCTCTTAATTAGCGCAGTGACTAATGGCAAAAAGGGCCTGGGGACAGGATCAAGGGAAGTGACGCAGCTTGTCCAAGTCTTGGAGTAGAAGGTTCCTTACAGGCTTCCCCTGAGAGCAGGGTACCTGCAATGGTTTTAGTGCTGCTGTGAGCTGGGCTAGGTTTGAAGGAGCTGTGGTTGCCCTGGGAAGGGGATTCCTGGCCGATGCTACCCAGTGCCCCATATCCCAGGCCTGGGGCAGGGATGATAGCACCAGGGCCACCACCTCACTCCCAGCACAGCTGGTTCAGGATGCTGGGAAGCTGAAACAGGGCTCTGCCACCTGCATCCACGCTGCCACAAGAGTGCTCAGATGCACGGTCCAAAATTGCTGTTTGAAGCTAAGGGGCGCGTGCATCACAGGCACATGAGAACGTGAGCTGAGATGAAGAGCTGGGAGGAAGCACCGCCAGTTGACCTCTCTAGAAAACATCACATGGCACTCGGAGGTAGGAGCCTGCAGCTGAGATGTGAGCTCCACACTGCTGTAGGAAAACCCCATTTGGGGTAGAAAATACCACTGTGCAGAGCGTGCTGCACAGATGTTTACCTGCTGCTGTTCATTCTGGCTATCAATGGTCAACCAGCCAAGAAAAATAGGAACAGCAGACACACAACTGCCAAGGCCCTTGCTCTGAGGTGGGCCTGAGCCAGTCGGTGGTGGGGAAAGGTGGACCAAAAGACTACTAATGACAGGACAGGGCTTGTGTCCCAAGCAGAGTAGCCTTATAGGCTGGCCAGTGGTAAAGCTGATATAGAAGATGGCTGTGGCTCATGGCAGTTCAGGGCAAAGAGCTCAGGGACCCAACAACCTCAAACAGCATCTTCGTGGCATCAAAAGCCATCACAGATCTAGCAGGGGGACCACATTCAACCCATAACGAGCACAGTTGTGTCAAAGGACCAACAAAACACAGTGCAGATCCTTGTGAAGGGACTTCAACAAACCTGCATAAAATCACCCTACCTGGAGGTCTGAATTTAGCTTTATAACCCCAGTGAAGGACAGGGATTGCCTCCGGCTTTCAGTGTGGACCTAGGGAGATCAGAAGAGTGAAGACACTAAACCAGCAGCTAACATTTATTTCTATATTAAATCCACCCAGGAAAGACACTCCCACCCCTAAAGCTCCCATCCCTATAAGAGGGAAGGCACAGAGCCCAAACCACTGCTCGGTGGTTATATCTAAATCTTACAGATAAGCCCCGTCACAGCTGATGCTGCATCAATTCGAGGGACCACTGCTGGCTCCAGGGTTGGCTGGTGTCCACAGATAATGATGGGAGAGAGGCTACAGGAGATCTGAATGTGTGTTTAGCAGCAATGCTTACCCTGTCCCACTTGCTGAGCCACCTTTCTTCCTCCACAGACTACGCTCCTGCTACTGCGACACAGCCAAGAGACGCAGCAAAGGTAACATCTTACGAACGCAGACCCTGAGGTCCTGTTGGTGTCACCAATTTGCATTTATTGCACACTGAAAGGTGCTGTGGCATACCTGGCAAGCACCACAGCCCTGGAAGTGTTTCAGGTTTTCATCATTCAGGAGCTTCTCCAAAACATAACAACAGAGTTAGGGGCCAGCAGGTCATCAGGACCCAGCTAGGTGATCAGGACTGCTTTTTGGGAGCTCTCCTCCAGGTCCGCTCCCCAGTGGACCTGGGGCTGTCGGCAGAGCCCTCATATGACTCTCATCTTGTGTGACCTTTGTTTGACCTGTGGTACTTCAGAAGGGAGAAGCAGGAGAGAGCTTCACTGTAATGCACACATTTCTGGGCAGGGTCAGCGCATCAGAAGGTCACACTTGGGAAAGAGATGGAAAAATACAACAATCCCAACTCAAAAAGGCGGGGGGGGGGGGGGGGGGGGGGCGGGGG
>JAVJGI010000032.1:4821620-4840057 GCA_035590275.1 Ibycter americanus
ATTGACGCCCAGCGGCTGGGCTGTGCCGGCTGGGGAGGTGCGGGGAAGGAGGTTGGAGGGTGGACAGACCTCGAATTTGGTCACCTGAAAGCCACAATTTGGTTGCCAAGTGCCTAATCTCTTATTGCGCTCTCTCCTGGAACAAGCCCAGGGCTGCCAAAGAGCCGCACATCTGACCATAGCTGGGGTGGCGCAACTGCTGGCTTGCCCCAAGGGCAGCACCAAAGGCTGCACAGGCCGGCAGAGATTCCCCCCTGACCAGCAGCCAGCTGATGCCCCGCAGCTCAGATCTGACTCAGACAACTGCAGTTTCCACGTCCCAGTCCCTCTCCTGCCCTCACCAAGCCATGCAAGCTCTGACATCCAGTTTATCATCCGCAGGAGGTTGAAGCAGCCATCTCCAGCCCCCACATCCTCAAGGTGCACTACAAATACACGGTTGCCCTGCAGGTCAAGCCAGGTGCCTCCTACACAGAACTCCTAGACATGGTTTGTGAGAAACTGGAGCTCCAGCCTGAGCACACCCAGCTGAGGTGAGGCAGTGCCCGCTGCAGGGAGCTAGAGCATGTCTTCAGGGCTCCCCCCTTACCCCACACCCTCTGCACACCCAGGTACAGGCCTGCGGAGAGCCAAGCGCTCGTGATTCTGAGCACGGAAAACCTGGAAGCAGCTTGGAGCCAGAGCAAGGACAACTGTCTGACAGTCTGGTGCGATATCACGGAGGTCAGTGACAGCTAGCAGTGGCAGCCCCCTCTTCTGCCCGCTCCTGGCCAGGAACCAAAGCAGACATTGCCTTTGCTCTCCCTGCTGTAAGCGCAGGCTTGTGGCTTTCAAGGCAAGCCAGTGACCACTTGAAAGGCAGAGGAGCAAAGAGTGGGTGAAGAGAAGCAGAGCTTGTCTCCCTTGTATCTCCTGATACAAAGAGAAAAGAGAAGCCAACAGGTGTCCTTACCAATGTATCTCCTGCCCTAGGGAGAGGGGTTTCTACCAGACAGCAAACCAGAGGAGTCCCTGCAGGAGGCAACGCCGGAGGAGACTGGACCAACCCAAGTGGTAGCGCAGTACAATTACGAAGCCACCCAACCTGAAGACCTGGAGTTTCAGGCAGGAGACGTGATACTTGTTTTATCCAAAGGTAATTGTGCTGCTTCTGCAACAGGGGATGGACCCCCCAGCTCTGGTGAGAGCATGGGTCTGACCCTGAGATGCCAAGTGCCTGCAGCAGCTGCTGCTCAGTTCAGTGGAGGCTCGGGGTTCCCATCATAGTATCATCAAAGAATGGTTTGTGTTGGAAGGAACCTTAAGGATCATCTAGTTCCAAGCCCCCTGTCGTGGGCAGGGACACCTTCCACTAGACCAGGTTGCTCCAAGCCCTGTCCAACCTGGCTTTGAACACTTCCAGGGATGGGGCATCCGCAACATCTCAAGGCAACCTGCTCCAGTGTCTCACCACCTTCACAGTAAAGAATTTCTTCCTAACTAATCTAAATCTACTCTCTTTCAGTTTAAAACCATTCCCCCTTGTCCTATCACCACACGCTCTTGTAAAGAGTCCCTCTCCAGCTTTCCTGTCAGCCCTTTTACGCATTGGCAGGCCGCTATAAAGTCTCCCCGGAGCCTTCTCTTCCCCAGGCTGAACAACCCCAACTCTTCCAGCCTATCTTCATAGGAGAGGTCCTCCAGCCCTCTGATCATCCTAATCTGCCAGTGAGGCCAAAAACTCTCAGGGATTTGGTCAGACACTGGAGGCACATTCTTCAGTGGAGCCTACATGCTTCACTAGGGACTTTGATCTCTTTCCCTGCATCCTCCTGTCCTCTGAAGCAGACCGTTTCATGCTGGGGACCTGCAGAGCAACAGCCTGGCTCAGGCAGCCTTCACTGATACCAAACTTCACCTGCAAGTTGCAGTTTGCCACCTAGCCTCTGCTTTGCATGCTCCTGAGGAAGGACAGGGGTTTTGGCTTCCCAGCCAATTCTGTGGAGCCATAAGACAAGCAGGACCTAAAGTCTGCGAGATTGCTTTCAACAAGTGCCTTCTTCCACGGCAACTGCCTCGTGCTGTAGCAGTAGCACAGCTTCTCCAGCTCTGCCACGGGCCTCCCACCCAAGTGTCAGTGTTACATACGCTTCTCCCAACATATTTTCATCACACCCCTGTTTCTGCCACCCCCTTCCCCAAACACTTTCAAGATGGGAGAGTTTCACTTGAGCTGTGTTTAAGCTTACTGATCACAGTTTATTTTTTAAAGGAGTTGCCTCATTTTGGCTGCTATCCCCGCAATGGGAGAACGCTATTACTCCTCTCACCTGGCACCTTTATCCGGCTGGTTTTCTTCTTAAGGGAAGGATACCATCTTCCATTAGCCTCAATCCTCTTCAGTATTAGTCTTTAGTGCTTCTATGAGAATGGAGGCTTAAAAACAGACTAAATCTCAGCAAGATCTAGTACATGTTTTTGAGCTGGATCCTT
This sequence comes from Ibycter americanus, assembly GCA_035590275.1. Lineage (NCBI taxonomy): Eukaryota > Metazoa > Chordata > Aves > Falconiformes > Falconidae > Ibycter > Ibycter americanus. The sequence continues at coordinate 4,824,093 of JAVJGI010000032.1, forward strand.
TCAAGCCTGCACAGGAGGGAGGACAAAGTTACCATGCTTCAGCAAAGCTGCCGGTGAGCCCATATCAGGTGAAGAACTGCACACAGACCTTGCAACAGGGCATCCGTTTCCCTCCTCAGTTGAGCCTCTGAGTGAAATCAAGACATCAGAAACAGTTTTAAAGGCAAAAAAAATTATGATAGTTTGCTATATGAAGCTCTATCACTAATTTGTGCTGGCTTGCACACTTCAGCAGCAGTACAAGAGTCATCATAGTCCCCTCTCCACCACTGTACAGGTGAGGTTTTGCACCATATAACATTGATGACTCTCCCCCCCACCTCCCCTCCCAAATCCCATTCTCCACTTCACTGCTCAGCTAAATATGTTCCATTAAAAAGCTGTTTCTCACCTCATTTGGTTCCCCACAGCAAGAGTTTTCAGAGCTCCTAAGCTTTACTCAAACCAGGGTAGCAGAGGCTTTCGGGTTTTCTTTTTTTTCTTGATATGAACATGGAATAGCAGGTAAAAATACATTTTAGTTGGCATCTTGAAGAGGACACTCAAGGTCTCAGATCATTTCTTTGCTCTCCACACTCACTTTGTTTCCACTGTCTTCTATTCAAGGCAGTTTCTATGCCACTCAGTCTCTATTTTGATCTACTTTTCCCACCCTCATTTGGCAGCGCATTCTTTCTTACCTTACAACTTTGCTTTCTACCTCATTCCTCCTCAGCCCCTTTCTTCCACATTCCTCTCTCCACTGGGCTTTAGCATGGCTAAAAGGTTTATCAGCAGAAAACCTTAAAATGGTGATCTTCTGTCTGTCTGCAGCACATGATGGTTATTATGCTCCTGTGTATCTCTAGGGTGACAAAAACTGTGTCTATTTTACCTTCCAGTGAACGAAGACTGGTTAGAAGGCCAGTGCAATGGGAAGATAGGCATCTTCCCATCTGCCTTTGTTCAAAAGTCTAACACTAAAGACCTGGAGATGTGATTCCAGTGCCACTTAAAGTTGTGGATGTGGAAAGAAATTAAGAATTCAACTGCTGCAATTAAGAAATTTCCATATTCATCACTGCATCTGCAAATGAACTTTAAATATTATTGCTACTTGTACTAAAAAGCCTCAGCGTTCAGGGTTTTTTTACCTTTTGCATTGTTCTCTAAAACATGTACTTATTAAAAAGTTGCTAACTGTCTTCCTGTTAGGAATACATTCAGTCCTAAAACCTGTGCTTGCCAGGAGACTTGCTTCATCCCACCTGCCCCACCCTTAACAAAGCTTTTATACAGACATGCCAGCAGCTGGGAAAATCCATGAGATGGTGGTGCCACTTGAACTTACAGCCCTGCCAACAGATCCAGAAGAGGACCCGGCATTCTGGAAGCTACAGACCAGGAAAGGCTGAACAGCATTTGTTTCCTTAAAACATTACTGCCAACCCCAAGAGCTTAAGAGATACCATGCAGCCTCACCCTGCTCCAGTTGACAATTCACTTCAAAATCACAGTGACTTTTAAACCCCTCGCCAATAAAAGTACACACATTCTTTTCACCTTTGGGAGCTGTATCTCAAAGCTTTTTCTCAGCAGCCAGAACAGTAACTTAGAAAGGCACTGCCTGGAATCTCAGCAGGTCACACAGCAGCGAAGTTGTCCCCTTTATAAAAGCCCACACAACTTTGATGCCTTCTTCCTTACCCAAGAGGTTTGCCCCTCTCCACCCTTGGCACTGCCTTCACCATATCCCTGGCTGCTGACAGCTGGTCCTTCTGGCATTTTAAAATTATCTGCCCTGCTGTGTCCTCCAAACATGCAAGCTGTAGATACAGCCAGCCACCTACAGCGTTGGGAGCGCTTTGCTTCAAAGGTGCTAAGAGCAGTGGTTTCCCCACTTTAGATCCTATCACGCAAGTTCTGCACAATCCCACTGCCCCAATAACCTACATACTGTATTTATTTTTTAAAAGGAACTTATTCTGAAAAGTAGCCTGGATACAATGAACACCTGTCATTTCAAAAACAGAACATCTCCTTAGTTTTCTTTGACACATTTGAAAGTATGCTGTTTTAAAACTGGCTGCAAATCGGCAACATCCCAATTTGCAGGCAGGTTAAACAGCAGAAGGATCTGTGTCATCCAGCTCCCACTGCATGTGCTCTACCGGGTTCAGTCTGCAACTGAAGAGCAGCTTTGCAAGCTACTCCCGTCCCAGATTTTTGGTTCGGTATGTAAAACACATTGCACACAGACAGCACAAAATCACGATCAAATTATCTGCACTGAGCCCATGACAGAATCTCTGCGATTTATTTAGTTCTCTTTCAGACAGACAAAATAAAAAAAAAAAAAAAACAACAAAAAACTTCAAACCTTCTAACTTCTCCAGAAAAATAACGTATTTTTAAAAGTCTGTAGCCAAATTACACGGGAAATAAACACTACACACAGACCTGGATGGAGAGAACATGGTTTAATTAAAGGCAAAGCTGATTTCAGCAGCTGCAGTTCTTGCACAGACAGACAAAAAACACAAAAAAAGCTTACGACACAAACCAGTTTCTGTTGGGGGCCCCTTCCCTTGCTCCCCCAGGCATCGGAGGGCAGGAGGGGAGTCCCAGCCGAGAGTCGGATGCATTCCCGAGGCCAGATGCTCATGCACAAGTGGAACGGTGCAGCTGGGACCCTGGCACTGCTGGGAGTGAGATGGCGAACCTGGTTAGCTCGTCTAGGGTGCAAGAGTCAGTGACGGTTCAAACACTGGAATGTCGCAGCTGCCTGGGTGCACAGCTCGATACACAAACCGGGAGGGCTGGAGGGAAGTACACAGGGGTTTGGTTTGTATTACCACTGGGTGGGAACTTCATTTTTTGGACTTTTTTCAAAGGAAATACAGCTTCGAAATGCAACAAAGAACAGTGATGCTGCTAAGGTAGAGATCGTGGGGGAGCTGCTCATACCCCTGGAGGGGTATTGTGTCTCCTCCGTCTTCCCTTTTTGTATTCTTTGGGGCTGCTCAGACTCCAGTGTCACTTCGGCTCCTGCATGTGCTTTGCTCTGCAGCTGACTTCCAGCTCAGAGATCCTGAATCATCACACAAACCCCTACTGCTAAACACAGCAAACGGACATTGAGATTGTTTCCGTAACTTCCCTGGGAAACCTAACAAAAACGCTGTCCTTCTCTTTAACGAAGCTTCCAGTCTTCCTTCTCCCTAATAAATAGCAAATAAAATGTTTTCCTTTTCCCTTCTGCACCTTTTCATGTATGAACAGCACTATGCTTTCTTCCGTGTGTGTGTTACACATGTGTGTCCACGGGTGCCTTGAATTTCATTCCGCAACTGAAAGTTTGGGGCTGCAGCTGGGGGCGGGAAGCGCGGAGGGACGGGTTTCTGCAGAGCTGATGTGTGCCTGTGGGGCTGCAAACACTCCACACTGTCCAGGCTGTTGGCTTTACCCAGCCCTGCTGGACCCCTGATTATTTCTGCAAGATGTCGCATGTTGGTAATGAAACTACTAGCATCCGGCAAAGATGGGAGGATGGAGAGAGAAAGAAAAAAAAATAAAAACCCAAAACCATTGAAAGCTTTCTACCTACCTATTAAAATGAGTCAGGCTGTGAATGCACAGACTAGCCTGCCCTTTGTGGGGCTAGCCACTATGCTACAGTAAAATGTACAGGAATCAAACATTAATTTAAAACCCCATAGCAGTTAACTTGCTTGTCCAGCAGAGTGCTGCAATGCCCCCACGTCACCAATTATAGCTCAAACACCTACTGAGAGGAGGGCATTTCATGCTGGAGTCTTTAACACACCCGTGGGCTGGTCAAAGCCTTTGGGTGAAAGGTGGTGTCAAGCGCCAGACTCTCCTTCATGAAACTCCTTCGTTAGCCCATGAGATAGAGCCCCACCTTGCCACCAACCACCTCTGACTGGAGCAGCAACTGGGGCTTTCATTGCTACACACTGACTACGAAGCACGTCTGTGTACGGAAGAATTCAGTGTGATCTTACTACTGAGATAGTAATAAAGATGTTTAGGAGTAATTTCAACTACATTCTCAGTCAGCAAAGCAATCATTAATGGATTCCTATTTTATCTCCCCAAAGAGAGGAAAAGGATTGAGAAGTTCTCATTGGCTTCTCCCATCTGCCCTTCATTCTCAGCTTTTACTTCCCATGTGGCTAGGGACATGCACGATGGAGAAGGTGAGAGGCGGTGATATCGGGTTACTGAGTGAGACAAACAGCAGTTCCTCTCTCCCTCCAGAGAGCCCAGGGATGGAGAGTTCCTGATGACGTTTTCTTGCACTGCAGACGTTTTGTGCACACTCAGTGGGTTGGTGGAGCACTTACGCCCTCCTGACAGCAAGGAACAGAAGAGAGGGCTGCCACCTGCACAGGACTGTGTGGGCCAGTCCTGCAAACCCAACATGCCATGGTTTATGGAGCCTTCGTTTGCAAGGGTTGCCACCTCTGTCTCAATGCGGCGGGTTCATAGCGCCTTGTCCACGTTGCTGCTTCTGCTTCTGCTGCATTAACAGCTGCTCCAGGGCTGAGGGTCCAGGGTGCATCATGGAACTGGACCAGATGGACTAAAAACAAACAGCCAACACTAGCACCTCCTTGCGTTAGAGAGCCCCCCTCTTACAGACGAGAAATCAGAGAGTTTTCTGTATTCTCCCTCTCCTCTTTATCACTCATACCTGGCTTATCATGAAAGTTATCCAGACTTCAAAGAAGGCCTTCTAAAGAGAGGCTCCCTGGAAGAAGCTTATCCTCCTCCAGAATCCTCATTACCATAAAAATTCATCCCACATTAACGATTACTAATTTTAGACTAGTCAAAGCAAATGTTATAATTTCTTCCAGTTCTGCCAGCCTGGTCTTGTTCCACAAAATATTCTAAAATGGCAAGAAATGGAGAACTGTGACATCTTCCAGCACTGGTCACACCTCCCACATTTGAATCTGCAGGAAAAACCTTCAGTTTCTGAACTCTTAACGCCCATCAATGGATCTTCTGGCCCCACAGACAAACACCCGTTCCTGAGCACAGTTTCAGTCAAACATACCTTCAGGCTCTCCATAAGCACAGCTGAGGAGTCCTCCATAGCAGGAGGGCCTTGGGCTGCCCAGGTGCCACTGGGAGCACTGGACTGGTGCCAGCTGCTCTCCGAAGATGACGATGTTGCTGGGAGATAGTCCAGACCAAAACCTCCCATTGCTAAAACAGGAGAAAGACAAGTTCAAAGGAATGTAGCAAAACCACTGCAAAACAAACGCCATCAGTTGGCTTCACGCAAGCCTGAAACCCAGCACTTGCCTGGCTTATCTGTTTTCCAGCGGTCTGCGACTCTCCTGTCTCTGTTGTCTGGAGTCCCAATAGGTCCAAAGTTGGAGAAGGGAACAGAATTGTGGTTATGGGTTGGAGGGGAGCTTGGCAAGCTGCTGGGGTTGGAGGAGTGAGGAGACTGGCTGGCTGGTGTCGAATGATCTAGTGATTACAAGGCAAGAGGAAAAAGGTCAACAGAAACAGCAGGAGCCTCCTCATTTTGAATTTCTTAGTGCTGCTGCAAATTCTGCCATCACCCAGTTTTCTCCAGTGCTGAAGGCCAGTTTTTATTCCCTCCATTACATAAGCATAATGCAAATTCCTAAGTTCGGAGCGAAAATTTTTGTGCATATACAAGAACAGAAGGACTGTGCTTAACGCATACATGTGCTTACCAGAGAAACCAAAAACCAGGAAACCAAGAGGGCTGGCTAGCCAAAGTGAGTTTTTCCAAGGTTTCTTGAAGAACTTTTCTCAAAAATAAAAAAAGCCAATAATCTGTCTCCAAGCTTGACAAACCATTAAAAAAAAAAATGACACTAGACCTTGAGGAGTTTTTAAGTTTACAATTCGAACTCCCGTGTCTGTGAATGTTTTACACTTCTATGAGTCTTAAAGTAATTCAGACCAGAACCCAATACTGAGCAGAAGAGAAGAGCAAGCGTGAAGAAGCCTATCTGCAGGCAGGAGAGAACGATGACTGAAGACAAGATAGCATAGCAGGGTGGCAGGAGACTATGTGGTCTTGAATGGAGAGCTGAAGGGAGAGAAAGCTGAAACCATGTGAGCCATAAATCCTGCTAGAATAAAAGCACTTTGCAACTCCTTCCATTTCATCCACAATGGTTATTCCTGGTTGGTTGCAAAAGTCTCAGTACAACCAAAAATCTCATCCAGTGCCCATGTTATTTAAAATCCACTCATTTCTTAGATTCAATCAATTCCTCCCTTCACACTCTTCTGGATTTTTAATGAGAATAAAATCATTACATAGTAGTTACATTTTACGCCTTTAACATAATTACTAAGGAAAAAGCTAGTTTGCTTTGTAGGCTGCTTAACAGTAAAAAAACCAAGCCAAAACAAAAAACCCACTGTCACATTTTCCTCCGCACTCTTCAGTCATATAGTTTCTTTCTCTTTCAAAGATCTACATTAGGAAATCCAGTTCTTCCTGCTCTTTCCAAACAGGCAACACAAAGTATATGAATCTTTGAGTTACAGCCCTACTCCTAAATGCTTGTCAGGAATCTAAGTTAAAGAGATTTCAGGATTTAACACCCCCTACAACTTTAATCCTGCTCAACCACTTCAATTAAAATCCAGGTTCTTATGCTATATTAATTACAGAATCCCCTCATATTTCTGAGGATATATAAAGAAAAACAGAAACCTTCAGACACCTTGTCAGGCAGGTATTTTTTTTAATTTCCAGTTACATTTAACTTGCAGTAGGTTCAGAATTAACTCAAATCCTCTTAAATCACTAGATACAAGAAAAACCATACCAGGATTACCTGAGCTGGCTGGAAGGGATGGAGACCACGGAGTCCCTTCGAAGAGAGAATATAGTGAAGTCTCCTGATGGGCAACTGAAGGGGTGACTTCTGGTTTTGTGCTGGTATTCATGTTTTTCCCATATACCTCATTGAACATACTGTTATTTGGATATCTTTCCTGCAAAAATGTAAGTACAAATGTTTAGGTATTGGATTTATTTCAAATACTGAGACCGTACAAAGGAAACAGTTATACATCAAAATATTTTCCTAACTCCTTTTTCACTCCCCAGCCCCCTCTTCTTTGACCATTTTATTTAACTGAAGTCCATCACATTCTGCATCATGACAGATTTCTCCTGGCTGGACTGCAAAGCTTTCACAAAATCTTTAAGTTCCTGCTACTCACAACAATTTTATCAAGAACCAGCTCAGTCCTCTGGAAGAGAACAGGTAATCCATTGCTCAAGAAATAAAAGCCTACACACCATCACATTTTGAGATGCACCTTTTCAGTCAACTTTACAATTCTACTAACAACAGGGGGCCCATGAACTCTGCAAGATTCAATAGTATGTCTGCAGAACTACAGCTAGGATGAATTTGGAAAGACAACTGATAAAGGTAAAGATGATCTTGCTGATACAGGTTGAAATTAGGCACCCATATGGTTTTCTTTCAGGTTTTCCATTGGTTTGAACTAAAGAATACCCCCGTTATTTCTGCCACGTTAGCTAGTTTAATGGCAAGCTCTGCAGCAGAGGGCTGCAGACTCTGGTCCTCACTTACCTGATTAAGAGAAAAGCCACTGAGGGACAGGAAAGACGACGACTGAGACATCAATTCTGATGGTTTTTCCAGCAGGGACTTCTTCAGAAACCAAAAAGAGAAAAAGAGTAGTTAGCGTTCAGTGTAGTAAGCGGGAGGAAAACATGCCATCAGAAACTGCCAAGGTGGTTTTGGTCATATTTAAAACCCTCCTTGTATTTTAGCTCCAACACCTTGGAGGACAGGGAGAGCGAACTAACATGCAGAAAATCAGTAGCTTCCCTACCAACTGTACTTAATATCTACAAATCAACAATCATGATAGCTGAGAGTCTCAGGCAAACCCCACTGCAGCACAGTTTTTCAAATTGTAACACTCTGTCCAATACATCTAGAGGGAAGATCCCTGCCAAAAAAACCCTATGGGTGTGTAAAACCTTGTTCAAATGAGACAGGATCCTTCCTGGTGACCACAGGACTTCTTCAAACATGATTAGACTCTTCTATGTTGCTACTGACGGAATATTTTTCGGTTTGAGAGCATCCCTGCTTTATAGACATTCTTAAGACAGAAAGAGCAGGCAAATGCTGTGATTTTTGAGCTAAACAGTCTAAGTTTCATCTAGTGCACTCTCATTTTCATTAATGATTGTAGAGAGGAAGAAAAAAACCCACCCCCAGTGTTTAAAACGGAGGTTCCAAAACTCCCCTGGGGTTCCATGTTAAGGTATTACGGACCATGACCTTTCCCATCATCTACACCTCCGTCTCTCATACAGTTGTTATTTCCAGCATAATATTTCCCAGCTTTCTCTTTGGTTCTCACAATGATTAAGCAGTGAAAAAACAGTTTATCTAAACCAACCCTATTTAGGGAAGAAACAGGATCAGTTATCATCGATACAGGAATCAAAGAAAAATTACAAAGCTCGGCTGGTAGACAATGAACACCATAGAACTAGTGAAGCCATAAGTAAAACTGTGTGTGATCCAAAATGAAAGCTGTAGTCTTGTTCCAAATAAAAGCCCTCCTGCACTCATACCAGCTCAGCATGTCAGATGTTTTTAAATTTATTGCTCAAACAACCAAAACCTGAACTAGCGTGTCTCTCTCTTGAACATGGTCTCAGTATCTGGAATATCTTTGCTTTTATCCTGTAAGCCAAAGACAAATAGCCTCATTTTCTTGGCAAGCAGTTCCTAGCTCGTTAGATTTTCAAAGTGACAACTCATTACTTTGAAAGCACATTCTAAAAGGCAGACAAAATTCACACTCTGCATATCCACACAGCTTGCACAGAGAAGAATTTCCTTCCATTTGTCAGCAGACAGCAGCAGTAGGAGCTTCAAAGGAAGCTGCTGAAAAAGCAGCTATTAGTTTCTTAGCAAAGGTATCTAATAAGACAGAAATGGATGTCTATTTTGCTACTGGCTCCTTGGGATGGTGTGTCAAATAACTGAGGAATAGAATTAATCAGGTATTTCCAGCAGAGTAACAAATGACTCTGTTACTTCTACTAATCTGAAATAGTAGTATGTAATGAACATGCTTGTAGCCATACTAGAAAGGCATACTGCATTTTCAGAGGCAATTCACAAATTCAGCAGCTCTAGGACCCTCCAAGCTAGTGAACTAGGAACGTTTTAATACATAAATGGCGGGGGCGAGGGAGTTTGTAACTCTATAGGAGTTACTGATTATTTAGCCAGTTGCTTGCAATTTTCTTACAAAGCCATCCTGCTCTTTTACAATCTCTTCTGCATTTATTAGGGCAGATTCCCCCTGCTTTTATGAAATTTTTGTGAATGAAATATAATGCAGACTATAGTAAGCCACAGTTGTTCTGAAGACTTTTTACAGCTCAATCTGTGCTCCCCCTTGCCCTTAATTACTAAGCTCATGCAACTGCAGAAGAGCAAGTGCATTAAACAATGCATCAACATCTCTCCTGTGGACTGTACTTATAAAAAACCCCACTGTTATTCTGATTTCTGAACAAATTAGCAGGCCTGGATTCAGCCCCAGAGCTATACCATGAGCCTTCAGCTGGTCTGAGCTCTTTTATGAAGACTAGCTCAAGGGTGAGGCAGGGAAATGGACAGGAGGGATGGGGGAGAGAAAGGAATTTCACATTTCTTGTAATTTCACGGAAGAAAGAGATGCCAGTTAAGAGTGAGAAGCAGCAGTATTACATCAAATACATACAAAGAGGCTTCGTCCAGGAAGAGAGGCGAGAGGCCCCAGCAGAGCTGGGTAAAGATCAGGAGGATTAGAGAAAATCAGCTCTTCCTCCTCCTCCAAGGCAGCCAGACTCTTTAACAGGTCCGGAGGAAGCAGAGGGGAGCTCTTGGGGTCCTAGTGACAGAAATGAGCACAGTGAGACAACAGAAGGCAGAAAGGGGAACAGCAAGAGACAGTGAGGAGAGGCTAAGCCACAACAGGACAAGAGAAAATAGCAAGAGAAATGCAGAAGGCGGCATGCAGAAGCATGAGGTAAGAAAGTGGTGCAGCAGAAGTGTGTTGAAGTACACAGATAGAAAATGCTGAGCAGAAAACATAACTAGCCACATAGCCTAACACATGCTGGGAAGAGAGCTGCACCATCAAAATGATGGGCAGATAGTTTTTATTAGTGGAGCATGTGCTTCCCATTGCATCCATGCCAAATACCGAACCTGTTTTCACATTCAACGACAGAGAACACGAAATCTTACAACCGTTCTTCTATAGCTGACCTGTGAGTAATTTAGGTTTCAAGTGAAATTATGTTTGCATCTTCTTCCCTCCTCTATTTGTGGAATTTAAATACCACAAGATTTATTTCCACTGCTAATGGCTGCTACACCAATGTACAGCTGACCAGACCAATGGGCCAAAAAACCCTGCAAAGTGCTGGTCAAACTCAACTTCTTGATTTCTGTGAGGGATGCTTAGAACACAAGCATCATGGGCACAGCTACTGTCCATACTGCACTGTGCTGCCAGCCAGGTAAGGTTTCCTTTTTAGCGATGAGAACAAGGCTTGGACCCTGTCTCCATCTAAAAACCACAACCTGACATCAGGGTAGAATCAGGATCCTGTACATTGTCTGGCTTTTCTCTCTGAAGGATAAGCCAAGTGGTCTCAGCTGACCTGAAAATACTGAGTGCATTTACAGAGGCGCATCTGACCAAAGGTTTAAAGAGGCCTCTGTTTTAAGTTTCCTTATAAACATCACCAAAAGCACTCACAGACAACTCCAGGACTGTTAATAAATAACAAATATTGCAGGTTTTATACACAGCCACATGAAGCACACCTCCATGAACAGAAGCAAAGTATTCCATTAATTCAACCAACAGCTAAGGAAGTTGTTCAGCTCTCTTACTGCGTGGTGGGATTTACACGAAAAACAACAATAAAAAATCCAAAACAAGACTGCTCCTACCATTCTCAATCTGACTACTACAGCCTTAGCCATTCAATGCACTCAAGATACTACATGGGTGGTAAGAATTCATCTAAAGGGTACTAATTCAACTACAATTATTTGGATGGCTTTAATGGCATTCATCAGTTGCCACACAAGAATGCTCCCCAAAACTATCAGCTGCCATGTTTCTTGACCTGGCAGACACAGTGCAGATAATGTCACATCTACATTCAACAAGGCTTAGACCTACTTGAAATCAAATCTTCAATAGCCGGATCTCACATACAGCCAACTAAAACAGAGAATTCATCACTGTCTGCTGGAATACCATTTACTGATACCCAGCTCCCTACTAAATAAGCTCACATAGACATACTTGGGGCTACAAGGCATTCCTGAAACAGGGAAACTCCTAGAGTTGTCAGGAGTATCAGAGCCTAGCTGGTTTTCACCACTCATAGCATGGATCTTTACCTCAAAGGTCATCCTGGAGACAGCATCCTGCTCTGGGCGGAAGACTCCTTGCCGCTTTCCCCTGCGGTCCATGTTAGACTGCTGTGCCATCACCCTGTTGTCAGCCATGCCATAGGAAGAGTCCCAGTAATATTCTGGCACCTTGACTTCTGAGGGGTTCTGGTTATATGGCTCCATTGGGAAGGGCTTCATTTTTTTCTCCAGAGGTTGCTGTTGCATCACGGGAGGCTGTAATGACTGCTCAAATAATTTTAGAGGGTCCTGGGCCTGCAGGTAATAGGACTGCTTAACAGGCATGATCTTCCCCAGTGAGCCTTGGACTTGAGGTGGGTTCCAGAGCTGCTTTGATGAGTCTGTCTGTGGATACTGAGGCAGAGACACATGATTTCACCAGTGAGCAGGAACAATTCACGTTAACTGAACACCTAACTCCATTCAAACTGTTGGTCTGGCTCGCGTGTGACAGACATTCCACAAACATTCTGATTATTCACCAAAATTCAGTCTCAATAGGCATCTAATACTCCTTAGTCACGCTTTACCCCAACAGCCAAGTATAATCCTTACTCTGACCCAGTACCTTATAAACACCTTTACTAAGACACTGAGCCAGCATTTTGCTGCCCAGAACACTAGGGGGGTCTCATCATCAAGTCCAAACATGCCGGAAGGGAGATTTTCTCTAGCACAACATGAGCATAAAACTAAGAGCTGTGACAGAACTGACACTGCAACCCAGTTAGCTTAAAGGAGAGTGTGGGTGAAGAATTCAGACTCAGTCCTCATCACACAAGAAAACTAGAAAGTCCTAAGACAGAAATGCCTGATCAGAAATATCACCTCCAATACCTTGTCTATAAACAGAAACACACAGAAAAGAGGGACCACCTTCCCATTCCAGTAGATACCTTCCTCTCACAGCTAATCGTATGCTCATATCCACCAAACTTCAGCTCTTTTCTAAAATTTGCCCAGAAGTTCACAGATCAAAATTCCACACTAAGGTCTTTCATGGCAGTTTTGAAAAGGTAATCCAGGAATGTTAGGTCTTGAATGTTGCCATTTATTTTTAAACAAAGCTTAGTACATTGCATTAGTCGAGTTTACCTGCTGGAATCCAGAGTGGTGTGGCGGGCTCTTCCCCAGGCCCTGCACAGCTTTTGTAGGGGACTGTTGCTGCTGTTGCTGGGCCAGAGCTTGGACCTGTAACTGGCTTGCGGACTGTGCTGTTGCCTGAGCTGGTAAAGATGGGAGGGGTTGCTGGGAAGGAGGTGGTGTTTGCTGAGGTCCCTGTGTCATTGGCCCTGGTCCAGAGGGCCGTTGCTGGCTGTAAGGAATGTGGGACTGTTTCCCACCTTGCACCTGGTTTCCTGCAGGTGAGTGAGTTGTGGGCTGGAGGAAGGTTCCTGGGACAGAAACACCACCTGGGAAGGTATATCCCGTGCTCATGGAGAAAGCCACAGGAGGGGGAACAACATAGGTTGGAGGTGGAAACCCTGGGAAAGATAAAAATGCACCTTTAATCACAATTTGACAGAGCAGATAGTTCCCCGTCTAGAAAATATTTCGTGGTTTGTTTTTTCCTCTCTCTTCCTATTTTGCTCATTTAGGCCATGAGGACAGGAAACACCGGTTTGCATACATGCACTCTAAATGTCCTTTCTCACCCTTGCACGTACATGACTGTGATCACAGGGGGATTCAGAGTTTTTTCTCAAGTTTTCTTACAATACTCCGGGCACTGATAACAGTCAGTTAAGGGCAGTATCTGGGAGAGTCATATGTTTCCACCCTCCACCCCAGACCTCAGTCTTCCTACTTTTTCTTCCCTACCACCTTTTTCCTTCACCGTTCTGGAGTTTTTGATGCTTTACTCCCGAAGTTCCCTTCCCCTCAAACACACACGTTTTCAGTGACTAAACTTCTGGAGCAATGAACAGAAGCAGTTGATAAGTCTACTGCCTCTTCCCAGAGGATCACCAGTCTCTGGATTAATTTAGACAGAGACAGATGGTAAGCAAACAAATCCTCATATCCACAAGATCAATTTCTTTCCTGTAGTTCACAATGAAAACAAGTCTGGAAGGCAAGCTTCAATTCTGTGTCACACAGGCCAGATTTTACGCTGACTTTGGAACAGGGAAGAAGTCCCTCTGTCTTATATTGAGCAACTACACGTAACAGCTGCAGGGAAGATACAGCTTCCAGCTATTTCGTGAGCAAACATGAACAGCAAGGTATGACAGGAACACTCCACAACAAAATGGGAACATGCAATGCAGCAACTACAGCAAGTAAGACCACGCAAGTTACAGCTTGAAACATGAGCACCACTACAAAAGAAACTGAGCTTTTAAAGAAGAAAGCAGTGTGATTGATCTTTTGTAATGGAGTCCTATGCACAGAGAACGCTTCCTCCTCAGCTAGCAGGAGACTTCGTCGTGTTTTGACTAACTACAGAAACAGCCTCCATGAAGTTCCTTGATCTCACACCCACTAAACAAGAAGGAAGGTGGCAGATTTCATGACAGACCTTGATTCCAAAGCATAAGGAATCTTATTTATCTCATTTCAGTTCTGCTATGCCCGTTCTTTACTACTTTGTAAGACGCTCAATGTGAGAATGCATGTTCATTAAAACAGCTCCCACCTTCAGAGGCTGTAACAACCACTAATACAAGATTTTCATTGCAATGAACAGTAAACCACACTTCAAAAGAATGATGTAAATTACCTGGCCGGCTAGGAAGGGGAGGGAAGGCTCCTGGGTGATGAATGGGGATGAACTGAGAACTGCTGGCCTGACTTGGAGTCTGAGTTACAGGTGTTTTCCTGGCTTCAGACACCGGAGTCTTCCTCATCTCTGTCTGGGATTTCACCTAACACAAAAAAGTAAGAAGAAATTAGACAACTTTTCCTGTAATTACCCACATCATGTCTCAAGCCAAAAAATGAACTCCCAGATTGTCTGAGAGATTATTTTCTTTTCCCCAAGTAATTGGGAGAGGTTTGGAACATAGGAACGCAGTTCCCTCCTCACTGACCTCAGGCAGTTTACCCTGCCTGTCCTCAGGCACTCCTTGCCTCACAAAAGCACTCTAAGGATATCTACCCAGAAAATGCAACAGGCTCCTTCTCTAGCAAGAGAGTGGGAAGCGGACATAATAATATCCTCAGACCATACAAAGAACTTACCATGCTGCTCAACTGCAGTGCCTTAGAAACAAAACAAAAAGTGCAGATGCTCTTATGCTTCTTCTAGGGCACTACTTCAACCTAACTCATGCTACTTACCTGCAGCACCTTATAAAACAAACACTACCATGTTCTTCCTAGGGAACTTTCAGCCTAAGCCATACGGTGACATATATGCACCAACTCCTGCATACTATGAAATTCTTTTGACCAAGAGCATATAAGACAAATTGCAGAAGTGCTTAACCTCTTCCAGTTTACTGTGTAACTGCTGTATGTTCTGTTAAAAGAGCTGCACCAGTTAAAGGCAGAGAGAAGAATGTAATGTAATGTTTACCTGATTCTGAGTCTGCTGCGGTCTGGGTCTTCCTGGAGAGGAAGACAGAGGGGAAGACTACTTTCCCTTTCTGTTCAGCTCAGCAGAACTGCCTGGAATGCAAGATGGAGCAGGCAGGAAAAAGACAGCAAGCAAGGAACCCGGGCAATACAGAAAGGGCCCAGGAGCAGACCTGACGCCAAGCCTCAAAGGTGATTGAAAGAGAGGGTTTTATCACAGACCAAATTAAAAAATCCAAACCAAACAAACCAAAACTGTGTGGGCTTTATTTCAACATTTAGTGCTGCTGAGTTGAAAGGAGTTAGAGGGCAGGTCTTTTCTGCCAAAATACAGTAGTAAAGGGGTAGATGCATTCAAACGTTTTCTCAAGTTTGTTTTCAAATAAATTTGAATGCCCCCATTTAGAAATTATGGGAGAGTAGTTTATTTTTTGCATTTAATTTAAAAAGTAGATTGTAACGGAGGTTTGAGCATATTTTTGATCTCCCGCTAGAAAAAGTCAGGAATGAACTCCACCTCAAGGTTCTGACTAATGCTAAGCACCATGAATGATGCAGCCCCTGCTCATATCAAATCTATTCACTGACACCTTCACCCTTCATCACATTCTATGCGTTTAGCTTATATCATGCTGTCCCTTTTTTCTCCACAATAAGCCAAACATTTTTATAACCCATACTGAAAGCTATGCATTCTTTTATAGCAATGTCAGAGAATTCAAAGACACTCTTCCTGCCATGGGATTTCAAAACATGAGCTCTAGTCTGCCATAAACTCAAAGCTCCTGTAGCACATTTCCAAAGATGGCTTCCAAAAGGCACCCCCCACCCCCCCACATGCGACACCCAGACCCACCCACACCCACACACAGCGCTCCTCGCTCTGCAGCCCTCAGCCCACGCCGTGTTCCCGTCGGCAGCCTCCTGCTGAAGCCAGATACAAATCATGTTTCC
>JAVJGI010000032.1:4840067-4880588 GCA_035590275.1 Ibycter americanus
CACCCCCCCACATGACTTGTAGTTAACTTTTAAAACCTAAATATCTAAAATTGATTAATCAAGACACACAAATTTCAGTTGCTTCCATGCTTCTACCTGATCTCACCTAAAAAGTGTCAATACCACCAACTACTTTCTCCTACACAGTGCTTGAGAAAAGCACTATTTCATCACACTGACCTCTTAATAGTAAGTTACACCTCCAGTAAGTCTGCATTAAACCTTCCTCAGCATCTAACATTATTTTCCCTAGAGAGCCGACCTATGTCACACTGTCACGATCCCCTCAGAGCATCCAAGTTTTCCACTTATCGGCAAAACAGGACTGATTACTTCTGTATAATATTGGTACCATTTTTGCTAAGTAGGAGCTGCAACATTTGTAGCATTTAGGCTTTTGAAGGCAATGAACTATGGAGGAGATAAAACCTGTAATACCCAGGAAGGCCAAAGCAGACAGAGCACTCACAAACCACCAAATGGTACAAAACCTACACTGGTTTCTCGAGAGGTGGGAATAAAATCCTCCCCATATTCTGGAGTAGGTCTGGATAAATAAGTCCACCAAACTATACAAACCAAAAGGCATCCAAAAGGCACTTCATTGGAATAGGTGCCATAACAAATACAGCTGATGGAACTAAAAAGTCAAAATGAATTTCTGTTCAACAAGAGATGAAGAGTGACCAACCACCTAAGAACAGATTCTACTACAGCTGGGTTTGCAATAAGTTCTTTTTGGGTTTGTAACCATTTAAGACTAAGACAAGCAAATTTCTGATAAATCAGCTGGGTCAAAATTAAAACATCTTCCCTATCCCAAAAACTAGACACACTTCTCAGAAGATCCAGCGGGTTTTATCAGCCTTAAGTCCTTATTTTTCAAGACAGGGGCACACATACCAAAACTGGGAGTTGTGCTCAGGCCTGCAACCACATTCCAGACTTCAACAAATAAGTAAGAAACCTGCTACTCTAACTCACCTATGTTGGTTTTCAGATACCAGAATCTTGTGCGGTGACTCACAAATAATTGCCACATGGTTTCTGTAGGCTACAACCCTTTAACTGCCTTGGTAGGACCCCCTGCAAAACCAACTGAATAACAATGCCAGTTCAGACCTTCCATTTTATAATGATTATGTTTAATAGCAAATAATGAGGAGGAGAACAAGAAGAATGATCCAAGGGTCCTAACACCACAAGCTGGAACTATTGAAAGAGCTGGTACGCCTAGCTTAGGAAAAACAAGACCTCAGTTGCACAGGTCTTCAGAGCAGTTGCAAAGAGGAAGACTTAAGGTACTCTGCAGACCTGTTCTGGAAGTAGTAATAGGCTTACACAGAGGCAAGGGAGATAAAGCACATTAGGAAATAATTTCCACTTGCAAGAACAGTGAAGAACCGGCAGTTTCTCCAGGGAAATAATAGAGTCTCCATTGCTATTATTAAATGCCTTCAGATGTCATCAGGGATTGGCTGAGATGCAGGCAAACCATGCAGGTACAGATCAGATCAACCCTGAAACTCTCCACCCTTATTTTCTACAACTTGATGGAAGTCAGACCAGTAAATTCACTATTTACTCATGAGGTAAGCATTTTTGTACGTAATGCTCACAGAAATAGAGGAAAAAAGCATGCTTCAAAAAAATATAACTGATAAAAGAGCAGCTGATGTGAAAGCCAACAGTTTTGAGCAAGCACCTGAGCACAGATAAATACATGGTTTAAGAGCAGTGTGGCTTTCCTTACTTCCACAGAGGGCCACCTGACTGCATACACAGTACAGAGGATCCTACTTCACATAAACAATTTGGTGTTTTTGCGATGTGTTCAATTTGTTGAATGTGCACAAGTCAACTGAACTGAAAATGCAGAGTACCCAGTTCCTTCACAACAGACCACAGTACAGATAAGAGCACGACTGTAATCTGCCCATGCGAACAGCCTTCATAGCCTGAATAATTTGAGGAACAACAGATAGAAGTTTGTTTTTTTAAGAAGGTTAATATAGCAAAATAACCTCTCATTGCTCCCTGTGTTTCCCCCCCCCAACAAATCAAGACAGCATCAAGGAAAAGTACAGAGACCCAAAGATCACCAATACCTGGTCTTTGACATAGATGTGTTTCTATTTTTTTGTGCATTAGCTGTCCCTGCAGGGCCCACAGTGAGACCTCGACTCTACCATACTCTATACAAGCAGTCACAGCCCTGACACAAACATTGTACCGCCTAAGACGCAGTATCCCTTTGATCTAAAGGCTTACCTGAACTGCCACATTCTGCTTTCCTGCTTCCTGCATCTTATCCAAGCCACATTTCTTGGTCTCATTCTTTCTTTTATTGTTATCCTTCTTCGCATCATTCTTATTGGCTACTATTCCTTTGCTATAGTCCCGTCTTTCCCTACCTACATCTTTGGGAGGATAGATTCGCCCTTGCTCTCTGTTCATTTCCCGTGGCTTGATGTTCTCTTTGAACGTGACCATTGGTTTTTCTCCTGTGTCACAGTTGTTGTTCAGGCTTCTGCCAGAAGACAGAACTGATTTGAGTCCAGGGCTCCCATCTGTAGATAGCGGCTCTGCAATAGATGTTTCCTGCAAGGCGAGACTCTCTTTGGCTTCACTAGGGTCCTCTAGTAATAGTTCTGGGATTTCCGTCAAAAACAACAGCTTTCCTACCTCATTTTCACACTGAATCAACCTGAAAAAGACAGAAAGGAATTGAAAAGCAAGCACATCATTCCAAATACATTCATTATCATAATCAGTCTATGAAGCAATGGCATGCTGACCCACTGAACATGTTATTGGTGCTGTCAGCATCTTGTATTTATATTACATCTAATTGCTGTGTTGAATAGTGAGAAAAATAACGTTCAACTCTGGCACCTGTGTTACCTATGCTTACAGCAGCAAGTGAAAGACAGAGAAGCTACTTGTAATTACCTTGGCTGGTTATCAGCAATCCATTTGCCTGTGAAGATCAGACGCTGCTGCCGTATCCGACATTGTTGCCCTTCTTTATCTCCCGTAATTGCCTGGTGGCCTTTAGAAAAATCCAAGTTCCTAGTTTTGACATAGGAATCGGAATAATAATAATTACACCATTACCTTCTGCAACATGGTATTTCTTTAGAAAGACAACTGGTCAGCATCACTCTACTATAAGCTGTGAAATTTCACCAGCTACTATTCAAAACATGACTGTTACAGATGTCTGATTCACAGATGTAATTCTCTTGCGGTAAGATGCAGCTACATTAAAGAGGTTTGGTGGTTGTTTTTGTTGTTGTTTGGGTTTTTTTAAAACAAAAGGCCAAAAGCTCATCTGTGTGATGATAAAAATTACAGAATAGTTGAATGAATATGTGTGATATTTAGTCAGCATTTTTACATGTACAGGGATGCAGTTAAAAACAGAGTAAAAAAAACAGCAAAGTAAAAACATATCAAGCAGTTTTAACGTAAAAGTATTCCTTTCCTCACTTTTCAAATTTTTCCCTTTCAATTTACTAGTGGGAAGACTACAGAAGAAAAACAAAAGTCATGAGCAATATTACAAGCTCATCACTTTCCCTAGAGTTTAGCTGCAATGACTATTGCAGTTGTTCTGAAAAAACACCTATATCAATTCATGCAGTAGTAAGTATTCATAAATAAGACACTGTAGAGAACAGGACAATGTCTATCAAAGTAGTGATATCAGCAAGAGTACAGTATCCTTCAGCTGTCACCCACCTGAATGAGGGCCTCAGAGCCAAGAATCCTTGCAGCTCAAATTCTTCTGGAAGGGGGGTTGCTGATGAACAGACAGTAAACAGTGTAAAGAAAGCATGAAAGCACTGAGTACAGTATCATAAGTAGGTATCTCAGCAAGGTCACTACATAATGTATAATTAACATGCTCAATTGTACTGGTCCACCCTGCAACCTGAGGAGCTCAGGAATGATAAAGTAGAGCAAAGTCTGCTCAGCACTAGAAAACAGCATTTGCAAAGTATTCATATACACTAACACTAGGAGACACCTTGTTCCCTTATTTGCTCTTCAACTGCAATTTCCCATAACATCAGGAAAAATGTTAATCATTCCCAGTTCTTTACAGCACAGACTAGAAGTATCCTTACCATTATTATTGGATAGATCTTCTTCATGCGGCTGGAAGCTGTTCAGAAGAGAAATCAGCCAGGGCCATATGCTACAAATCAGAAAACAGACAAACCATGAGAACTACAAAACATGGAATCTATTTACCTTACCAAGAAAACACTGAACTCTGTTACACGGTCACAGCTTCCATTAATCCTCTGATTCCCAAGAAAAGGTGAAGTTTCTCTCAAGTGTCAGGGAAAAAAACACTTTATTGAAAAAATTAAAATCTTTAAAAAGCCAATTTAAAGTTACCAAGGAAGCCAGGCACTCGCAGCACAGTGTTCATTATCCAGCAAGTCAGAACACCTGCTGTGAATTTAACTAGATGAACCTATTGCACAAGCAAACCTTCAGAGCACCTGCTTGCAATTCATGTTTTCGAGTCCAAAGCTGACTGCTTTCGAGGCACAGTAAATCAATCAGTTGGGAAGCAAAACAATTTATCAAGATACAGCTGTGCAGAAGTACTTCTGTTTTGTGAACATTAGCACTCTACCATAGCACTGAAACAGTTACCAGAAAAGTAAGAAGGTCTAAGTAAGGGTTGCACTGAGTAAGACCATTAAACTCGAGGTTAACGGGCAGCCTTGCTGCCTTGCACTGGCAATAGTAGTACAAGCAATGACTGGAAATTCTTTACAAAGGCCCTGGAGCAAATAATTTAAAAATCTCAACAATCACTGCATCGGTGGTTAACATTTAACTGCCACCAACAGGCTGCTTTCTCCTATTTTTAAAAAGCTCCAACCCAAAAGTCTAAGCATCCTTCTTCTGCTTTAGTGATGGGCACCAAGTCCATGGAGACAACATAAAACTATTTTAGGAAGGTGCCCACTGTGCTCCATGTTAGTGAAATGAATCTGCCCTCCCTCAGTAAGGCTTTCAGTCATCATCCAGCACCTGGGTTGGAGAATGCAATGTGCACTCAAAAGCCTGAGGTCAGCTGCTTTCCTGCACTGCCGCAGGGACTGGAAACATTATGCTTATGCTTATTCTCTATGCTAAACTAAGCAACAGCTCCTTCCCATGACTGACAAGGAACAGAAGGAGGAAAAAAAGAAGAGTCCAAGTCTGTTGCAACCTACAGTAAATGGCAATCTTCCTACACAATGTTTGAAATAATGAGATTTCATAGTAAGAGATTCCTAAAGAAGAGTGATGTAATGACACACTTAATATAGACCTAATATGGCTTCCACAGGGCAAGTTTGGAAAACTCATTTCCAAAGACAACACACTAGTACCGATGTAGTCATTTCTGTCCTCAGTTCTTGCCTTCAGATTCATCTGCTTTTCTAGGCTTCCTTCCTATTTCAGATGCTTATTCAGTTTGGGGTAGGATTAATTATTCACAGGAAAATCATAAGCAGAGAGTGGGGACAACTGGAAGTTTAAAAAGGAATAAGGATTATTTCTTGAACCAAGAGCACAATTAGGTATGAATTCAGAATAAGGAAGACCTCAATATAACACAGACGTCAGGTTACTAAACAGAGACCAATAAAGGCATGAGCACGCATGTGTGCGTGTGTGTTTAGTCAGCAAAGAACGACTTTGATTAGGAGCTTCCAACAGAAATAATACTCTCACCCTACAAATAATAGGGAACATGGACAGTCATCTAGACTTCTTAGAGCCAACAGATGTAATGGCTACTAACTAATGTCCATTTTGACCAATCTTAGCAGTACTTAACTTTCTTCTCAAGTTCATCTGTGCACTTTACGGCTGTTTGCTGCCCACAACTCCTTTGTACAATGAGCACCCGAGATCATCATATTATCACACCACAGATTTAAAAACCAGGCATGTTCTGATGTAAAGATGATGTAAAGAGAGCCTGATGGTTTCATGGGCAGAAGGACCTACCCCAGCTAACTCAAAATATACATTCACACCTGAAGATTCATTTTGATACTCCATGAATTACTGCCTGCATCTCCTCTCTGCAAGGACTACTTTATATCAAGTAGTTATCTTTCTTATCAAAATACCGGTATAAAGTCTTCCTTCAGAATATGCATACAGTGACACTTAATTACCATCTCAAAACAATTTGTGAACCGTATTTTCCTTCAGGAACTCTGGAACTGATGTTCCCAAAGCTTCAGGGCCTTAGGTTTTGCACACATCTGAGTGAGTCTTACTACTCATTTAGCAAACTGAGGTTATAGGGACCCCTGTTCCCCATAATCAATGTACAGAAAATATAAGTCTTGGCTAGAATCGCATCTTACAGCACACACTGCCAAGAGAGCTGAAACTACTGTGGCACATCGCACAAGATCAGCTAAGCATTACAGTGGCCATCCTAGGAAAAATATCCATCTGTGTCAGTAACAGCCACTCCGATCTGAAGAAATATCTTACAGGTCAGAAACACTTAATTGAATTGCTGTAATTCATGAAAAGTTAACAGGCTATTTAAAGAGTTGGCGAGTTTTGAAATATTTAAGCCTAAATTTACAAGATTAGAGGCAGAAGTGAAAAATCATTGCAACAATCTAGAACAGTAAAGTCTGTGCTGACTTCTAAAGACCCCCTCTACTAAATTCAATTTAATTCCTAGATGATGAGCCAGGAAAACCGGATTCCAGTACTGCTGAAGAGATGGCTTAATGCATTAAATTAATGCAACTATTCTCCTGTCACCTACCACAATAAATCTGAGAAATCATTACAAAAGATTAAACTAAGGGTACACTCAGTAGTTATGCTCAAGTCAGACATGGTAAAGTAGATCCCTCTGATCTTAAAAAGTTAGGTGCAAACCTAAAGCCAATTAAAACAGTGAATTTGTTCATGTAGCCTACAAGTCTCATGTTTTGTTTTATGAGCTTTTTAGCACACACATTCTCTCTCATTTTGATGTCTGTAATGTTCATACAATCACTTTCCCCATTACTAATTCGTGGATCACCACTTATTATTACGTTATTCAATCAAATGTATCAAAAGAAAGATTAACACTCACTACCGTCTTTCATCAACCACTGCCTCCTGGAAAACACTGGGCCTAAGTTTCAGCCAGTCCATTGAAACCTTCACAGCTGGAAGTGGGTATGCAGCCCCAGAGTCCTCCTGGTAGTCGTTTTGTAAAGGACACTTGCACAGAACTCCAAGAAAGGACACTAGAAACAGAGCAAGAAAAAAACAAAACAAAAAACCCCAAACAATGCAGGAATGACACATTAAAGTTGATCAAATAACCTAATCAAACACATCCCACCCATAAACCCCTATTTTTAAGAGCTAGCTCTTTAGAACAAAGCAGTCCAATTACTTAATCTTAAACAATCCACCAACAGATCAGAACATCTTTTTTTCAGTAGAGTTTTCTACCACGAAGCAGAATCTTGATGGTTTCCCTCCCCGCCCCCTCCTCCTTTTCAAGTGTGTCATAGCAAATCATTTTGGTAGGTAAACAAAAGTCAGTGAGACAAGCTCATTACAAAAATATTTATTCATTTATTTATTAGAAATTATGAACTCAACTATCTACCTGCAGTTTACCCTCTTTCCCAGGTCAGCAGGCACACGAATACATCCGAGCTAGCTCTGCAGCTCACACCCATTAGGCATACAAGTTGAGAAACAGCAACCACACCAGTGTGACCACGGTGCTTTCACAATCAACTCCAGGCCGGAAAACTGGAGAAACCCAGCTATGTAGAAATTTAGGTGTTTATGAACAAGGCCAAGCTGATCATGGGCCAGATCAGGTTAAGGAAATCAGCATTATGCAGCTAGAGTCAAAAATGCTCTGCACTCCCACTTATCTCCTAGTTGATATTATCAAGAGCACAGAAGCAGTTGAGGACCTAGTTCTGTCAGCTTCAGCTTCAGTCTTGTTGAATCAGAAATAGCTCCATTCAAAGCCCCTCAAACCGTACTGCGGCCAGCTGCAGAGCAGACCCCCACACGGGGTACTACCCACTGAAAAACTGGATCCAACTTTGCACCCAAGTTAAAATGTTCTTTCAGAACCAGGAAAAACATCCAGACTTCTGTAAAGCTTCAAACAGAGTAAGTCCAGGGCACATAAATCCAGTACTAATCAGCACTGCTAGACATAAATGATCCCGCGCAACCACCTTCTCTCTTAACTTTCTCCCATAACATCTATTCTCATCACTTACCTCACACAACCATTAAGGTAGACACTGACAGCAAATTACTACTGGATTCCACATAAAAATGAAAGAGAAATACAAAAATCAATTAGTTTTCATACTTACTGAAGAGAGCCAGTAACTGTGTCCAGCAGAGTTGCTCATCCTGGCTGTAGCTGTGCTGCTCTGTTTCATTGCTGAAGTCTCGCAGGTGATGTAGTTGAAACAGATTGATAACAGTAATATGTACTAACTGCTGAGAATTGAAGGCCTTTTGGAATAACAACCTCTGCAACAAAAGCACATGTATGATGTATGTATTTTTATATGGTAAAGCACAGACTTGAAAGGATTAGTAGCTGCTACTTCACTGCTTGACTAATGCGTCTGCCCTTAAGGCAATATTCATTCCAAGTTTTATTTTCAGGTCATCTCTATTAGCACAGAACTGGGCTTTCCCAGGAGGACTTGGGCAGATGTCCACTGTTAAGCCCAAGGCTTTTGCTCATACACCAAGTCATATGCACAACAAATCAACATCCCCTTGGATATGGTTCTCTTTCAGAGCAAGTGCAACTTTAATGTGTAATGACAGCACTGCAGTGCAACTGCAAGAATTGCAGAGGCATGTATATCCACTGTATTTTTTTAGTTTTTCAAAGAAACAGCACGGAGAAGGTGACATTTAAAAAAAAAAAACCACCCCAGGAAAATTTAACTACTGTGTGGTTATGTATTAAAGACTAATTCCACATCTGACTTCATGGGTCATGGAATGCCATGGGGGACTAAAATAGCATGAGCTATTTACAAATACATTTCAGTAACTATGCTGTAAAAGACATCTTTTTCAGAACAGGGAAAGAAAGTTAAATGCTTTTTTTGGAGCATTGTGGAAAAAAAGGAGATATCCTAACCCACAACCAACTTACCTTCAGACGCAATAGTCAGGGAGGCAAGTGGATTAACCAGAGTAAGCAACAAGAAAAAGTTTGAGCTCCATGTTCAGCCTTGGTTTTTAGTTAAGGGCCTGAAGCACTCTACAGCCAACAGCTCAAACTGGCAGAGCTGTCAGCAGCAGAATCATGGGCTTGGCTGAACACTCCTAACCCTACGACTGTTCTCCTCATTCAGACTTAAAATCAACCACAAAGTTAAAGTGATTATTCACCATAAAGCCAATTTCACCTCCACATTCAACCCATTTAAGTCAGAGAGTTACTTTCTATTAAATTAAGCCTTATGTTGCATAATATAAACAAAAAAGTAATCTAAGCAACAAAGCAGGGCTCGATTAGCTCTATTTTAACACCCTGAATCAGTTCAGAAAAATAAGATTGTTCCACATGCCTGAGCAAGGCTCATCATTATTGATGATAAGTACTGTGGAAAAAGCAGTACTTGTTCAACAGCCAACACCACACACAAAAAGACACACAATTATTTAATTTTGAGACAACATTAATTCCCAGCATTCAAGCAGCTCATATTCAAAGCTAATACAATTCCCAACAAGTTTTGCATTTCTTGATTTGTTTTAAAGACAGTTTGGACCTAGCTGTAGCAGCCCAATTCAATGCAAAAACGCAAAAACGACACTGTAAAGAATATGTGTAATTCTTTCTATTGCTAAGACCACCTTCCCCTTTCTTAATATGGAAAGGCATCCAACTACTCTGTTGAACACATCCATACCACCTGCTCATTTTCCACAAATGAAGATGCTGAAGCAGAGCAGTTTCCAAAAGGCCCCGAACAGTTAATATGCTGTTGTCTTCGAAATTGCACTACCTTGTATAAACACCTTACAAAATTCTCATTGTTTCAATCTTTTCTATATTGTCCAACTTAATCAGCTGGCTATATAACTAATGGGTACTCCTGGATTTTCCAGAGGGAACGTGTTCTGAGTAGTTCTAGACTACACACAAATTAAGGTTGTACTGGAACACTTTTTAAAGGCAAACCGCTGACAGGAGAGGCAAGTTGTCTGAGGAAGATTAAAAGCAGCCTTAATAACAAGTGGGAATGAATGAACACCATCCAAAAAATGAAGCTCTCAAAATTCCTCAGGCAACTGAGCCAAGACTTCACAGATGAATCAAGTGCTTTTCACAGGTACTCAAGAATCATCCAGGCTAAAGAGCACAGAATCAACGGCGGTCACTGATTTCTCCTGTATCTCCACCAGCAACGCACCACATGTCAAATGGGAAAAGTCCATTTGCAGAAGTCAACAGAACTATCCAGTGCTAGCTGTGATACAAACTTTCCACAACTGGTTACTTAACCTTCCTGTATTTTAGCATGTGAAAAAGTTATTATTGGACTGTAACTTCAGAACTCAGCTGCTAAAAATAATCTCCTCAATATACTAATTAATACGTTGTTAGAACTAACCTTGAACTGTTCTTCCAGCTTTTCTCGAAGAGGGCTCAGCTTCTCCAAGCTCTTACTCAGGTACACATGGCCATGGAATTTAATAAATGCCTTGATGAAGTCAGACACACTCCATCGAGTCTTCACCTCATCACGACTACATTCAGAACAGAAATACCCAACTTCAGTCTTTGGAATTAGACACAGCTGCACATAACAGTTTTTCTGTGAAGTTCACGAAAGGAGGAATGTGCATGTAAAGCTACTTTTTCATGTTGGCACAATGTTTATTTCCTGCGTTCACTATTCACACTCAGGAGCATCCCAGACAAACTATTCTTTATTCCATACATGTGTAAGGACTGGATGGAGATTGAGGAACTCCTGTTTCTACTACCAAATATGAATAACTTCTGGCAAGAGAGGTACATTTGGAAGAAGTCTCCTCCATCTTATCCAAGCAGAAATACATTGTGCTTTGTCTTACCTTTCCAGTGCTTTAGAAAGTGCTTTTTGTAGGTTAGTGGAGGCAGCTGGGAAAGGAAACTTCACAGCAATGCTTCTGCAGTAGTAGAAAATTGTGGTCAAGTGGTCTCCTTTGGAGGAAGCTAGAATAGCCAACTGATTATAAGGCTGACCTAACAGAGAGAAAGACAAGTTGTCACAGAGTGAAGCGTGCCAGATTTCAGATTCAGTGTGGTCACTTGAAAAGGGAGCACGAAATGCTAAATTGTTCAACAGACAAGGTTCAGATGCTGACCCTTTTACTCCAGCCTCATATCAGGACCACTCAAATGAAAAAGCTTCTAAATTTGTGGTGCAGTTATTTTTTTGGGGTGGGGGTTTTTGTTTGGGTTTTTGTGTGTGTGTGTGTGTTTTAAAGATGTGTGAAAGCAAACAAAAAAACTGGACAACAAATATGGCATAAGGTTTTTCTCTAAATAAGAAGGTACTGTCAAAACCAATCTTTCGTCACCAACAGATTTATCTTCATCTCTTTGGACAAAATCTAGCCCAGTTTTACCTCATGAGGCAAATCTGACCGCCAACAGTCATTCATATTTTTTGCCTATACAGTAAAAATTTCTATAGTTAGAGTAAGGAGAATTTTTCAGTTAGAATATAACTGGCTAAAAAAATTGAATTACTGGTTTCAGCAGCCTGGTTAAAAAATTATTTATCTTTCTATCACCGTGTCTACGTTTTGGACCACTGTAAGCCAATAGCTAAAATGCCACATCCCTGAAGTAGAGAAGCCCTTAACTTGCATGAGCAAATTGAAAAATCCCATTTTAGCTACTAAACTTTGTTCACATGCCAATTTGTAATAAAAGAAAAAAACACCAGTGGTAGGCAAGTTTTCCTTAATTGTACTTTGTAACATATGAATCTAACGCAGTATAATGTAGCAGTAGTGAAGCCTTGGAATGAAGCTGTGCATTACCTTCTTTGTTTCTAAATCTTCACAAAAAGGAGAGAAGTGACACAGATCAGGGAAACAGCTATTATCTAAATGATTTACCAACAGGTCAGGCTTTGTTGCACAATTGTTTTTGATATCTGGGGAGGGAGGTTTATTTAAAATCACAAGTTTCCAACTGCCACACAAGAAAAGCAGTACCCCTAAATACTCCTTTGAAATTATAACTGAGAAAGGTATCCCAGACTCACCATTAGAAGGGACAAGCTGAGCTGCATGTCTGTAGTAAGACTCTGCCTGGCTGGTCTGATTCCTATAGCGAGCTAAAAAAACAACAAAAAACCCAAATTGTGGCGTAAAATTCAACTCTCCTGCATTTAATATAACCCAGTTTATCTGAAGAGCATTTTACTATTATTTTAGAAATAAGCATCAGAAAAACATACAACTACACCAAAGAGCACAAGGATTCAATGCATTGAATTTTGAGGTGGTTGTTTTTCCTGAGATCTTATGGCACAGCTTATCAGTTCTTACATAGAAAGATGCTGTGCCAATAGCAACACATCCAGAGAGCTACAAATATTTTTCACACTTCTTTGCACAATGAGCAACCAGATCAACCTTTAGGTTGTTCCAAAAGCAACTGCAGATTCCTGTGAAAAGAGAACTTTCTACAACACATAGTTCTACTTTAACCAATAAAGAAATAAACCCATTGAACATAATGAACTTAACTTTGTCTGTGAAAGGCTGGATTTCTAATTGTTGCCTTTTTATGTAAGGTCTAAAAGTATGTTCTGAAACAGAGAAGCATGCTAGCCTGCTGCAACAAGCTTTTGTAATAGTTACCGGTTTCAACATTTCACTATGCCTACCAGCTATAACATGATTAGTATGCTAGAAGACAGATTCTAGCAAATCACTAGAAAGCTAGTGATTAACTGTCTCTATGTGTTAATGTGTAACACACGTTAGAAAAGTCTAACAGCATTACTTCCCAGACCTTTCCCCCTGCAGCAACCATCAAACATACAATCAGCTACTAATTTGGAGCACACCTGCTCCAGCAGTTGCCCATCTTAAGTACAGATCCCTCTTTGTGAGGGCTGAACACAGCTAGATCTCAATATCCCACCTCTTTTTCCTTCGAAAACTCACCAATATCTCCAAGGTGGACAAGGCAGTGCTGGCAGATGTAAGAGCAGGAGCTAGATTGAGGCTTCACTATGGCGCTGGTGTGCGTCTGTTTATTGCTAATGATTCCCAGCTGGGAAGACTTTACACGACATGGCAAGTCTACATTAAAAACTGTGCACAATTCCTGTAATAACTAGAAAAACAGGTCTGGTTTAGTAGCAGCTACAAACAGTAATCAGAAAAGCACTGAAACAATTGACAAAACTAACAGAGCATTACTCAGAGGCACAGCTTAGCTAAACATATTTGAAGTGAACAAGCCTAGGTTACTGAAAGTGAGACTTTAAATTACATTCTCCATACAGAAGTGAGCTCCATGCTGCATTATTCTGTCCAAAACCATGAAGAGAAGTTGTACTTTTCTTTAAGAGCCGCGCATCCCAAACTGGTAAGCAACTCAATTCCCATGATACTGAAATTACCAAGCATGTATCAGTGGAGACCGACTATCAGAGGTCTACAACTCTTGTTGGGTTTTGTCTGTTTTGTTCTGGTTTTGGGGTGGGTTTTTTGGTTGGTTTGTTGTTTGGGGGTGTGTGTGTGTGTGTGTGTGTTTTTTTTTTAAGTAGGGCACTCAAGAGGAAGACAGTCTTTTTTATACCTTGATGAAGTGACGCCATTCTCCGAAAATAATATAAGGAAATGCCACTCATCCTCCAAAGAACCTTGTTCCAACTTAAGAAACAGCAGTACCCTGTCTTAAACTTTAGAGAGAAGCAAGAACAAAACCAAGTTTGTAGGCAACACAAGGCAATAGCAGCTAACAGTTCAGTGCCTGAGTCAGTAAATATTTGTACTAAACAGTGAGACTCTTTCAAAGAACAAGGCATCAGCTACTTGATCAAATATCTCAGAAGCTAATTGAAGGAAAACCTGAACTCTGCCTTCCTAATTTGTGTTTGTGAAGTTTTTCCTAATGGACTCTATCAAATACTCTCGAAAGTAACAGTAACCACATAGTGATGACAAGTGTGCATTCTACTGTGTTACAGGGTTAAAAATGCAAGTAAGAACTGACAGACCTTCTCCCAGCTGAGAACATACTCAGTCTCCAAATAAAACAGACCTGTGGCAGGGTTCCGCTTGCGGATAAAGGCATGTAGAAAGCTCAGGGCTGACACTGTCAGTGGCTAAACGTGCAATGTGGTGCTTTTGCTTGCTGCAGAAAAAGGTTCATGTTACACTTCCCTCCCTTTTTGCTGACTTTTATACAGTAGATAAAAATCCCCAAACAAGAGGGATCCCATAGATGAAAGCTGGGTAAAAGAAAGAAACCTGACATCTTCCAACATGCTGAATTAGGAGAATTCATGCTCTCTTTCAAAGACGTCACTTACACAGGCCTTGCAGTTGCAGAGCATGTATCTTGCCTGAGCAAAATCTCTAGACTGAAAACGGGCAATTAGCATCACGGCAAACAGAGAAAGACAACCCAGTCTGTGATGTCACACATGAAAAAGAAAAATTCCCTGATACACTTCAGGGAAGAACAAGGCTTTTGCAAGACAAACGGTGGAGATGGTAGAAAACCCTTGGCAACCATGCCACAGCCTGTCAGACTGGCTGCTTCAAATAAAAACCTTTCCAAAACAAAACACTGAAGGTGGGGAAGGGGAGCAGATAATCACAGAGATTCTGGAGAAAAAAATGGGGTGCCCTTGCAGATATTCAGAATCAAACTAGGAACTGATACAGTAAGAATGACCTACAATGCCTGTTGTAACCTGAAGACAGTGCAAACTAGCTACGACAGAAAGTCTAGTCAGACCACTACCCGAGATAGAGGATTCAGCAGTGACAATGTTGCTGAAGCACACACCAAACAAAGGGGAAAAAGGATAGAAAGGCAAGTTATCTTTAAGGCCATTATCACACACTGACTAATTCTCCATCATCTACCAACTGAAACCTAACATTGGAAGAGAATACGGGCAAAAACCTGGCAGTAAGGAATAAATACATTAACAGGAATCACACCCCTTTTGCAATTAACAGAAAACCTCACAAAAGATATTTAGTGCAAGAGCACTCTACAGCTTTGCTATACAGGAAGAAAAGTTCCTGTAACTGAAGTTTGAAATTCTAAATAATTGTTGACAAAAATATAGAATTAAGACTACAAAGATGTGCTTGTAAGCTTGAGAGTCTTGATCTAAAAAACATTATATGTTGTAAATGCTACATAATACTCTTGAGGACAACCACCCTACTTAAATGCACAACTGTGGTGGGCGCTAAGTTACGTATTATTTAGAAAAAAGCTGTATTCAAATATGCATGTAGTATGTGCATAGCTCTTGGAAAACATTAACTCAATGCTCGTCATCGGCGTTAAGCATTACAAGGAAGGGACACAGAACAAAGCACAAAACATTCAGCCATCACACATCCTTCAGTGCATCTGCATTTTGGAATTTTACACATACTTCTGTTCTTGAATAACTGGAGCCGTGAACAACACTGATTATCTTTGCTTAGCCTTAGCTATATAGGGGAAGTCTCACATTTTCAAGATGAAAAAGAATTATGACAATGACCCACAACCTCATATACAGTAATGAGAAGATGAATGGGAATTTTTAGATAAATGGCAGAAAATAAGAACTAAAAGTACAATGAAATCATCAGTTAACATGTTTATCGTTGGGCTTGGGGTTTTTCTGTGTTGTTACTCTTAGACATTACAATTACAATACAGAATTCTTACCACAGATCACTGCAGAGACCAGAGTTAATGGCTTCAAGAGGGACTGGAGAGTCAATTAAAGGCTAGACCTCCTAACAGCTACATGATTCAGATACAAACTAGCTCAAGAAAGCAACAAATGTACAGCCAGAAAGCAAGAGACTTGAGCAAGGAAGTACCATGCTACGTTTTCCTGCTGCTTAATGCTGACTCTGAGTAGTCACAGCAGACTATTGAGAGAGAGAAAATACGGTGCTAAACGGACCTTCAATCTGACCCAAAGCAGCGGGTGTTAGGCTTTAAAGCAGATTCTCTCAGAAGGAAACTTAAATTGTTGCCGTGTTTTTATAGAGCACCAAAACAACTACCAGATTCACAGAAGTTTCACATCAATTTGAGGCCACGGCTGATCAAAAGAAAGCACATCACTAGCTTTGTAAACATGTTCTGCTGAGAGCACCAACATCAGCAGGGTATACTGCTTGATCCAGTACAGCAATAATTTCCTACTCTAAGGGAAAAGGACAGGTTTCACCCACCTAAAACCTATCCTCCCAGCCTTCCTCAAAGAGATTACATGCTGGTACGATACTGCAGCCCATCTCTCACGAGCAGTTGCTGGAGCAGCACAGGAGGTCTGACAGCCAAAGGTTTGTAAAGGACCCACACGCAAGCAGCATAAGGCTGAGGCACACTTGCTTCCAGACTATGCAAATCTACCACAGCCAACACTTCTTTGCAACTCACCTGTGTGTAGAAGCCACTAGCTGCCTCTAAGAACAGAGAAAGGTTTGCCTGAACTTCACTCCGATTTGGATTTGCTCTATTTTTTGCCTGACCCTGTAGCGTCGTGATCTGATTTTTAAAGGCATGATTCCAACTGAAAACAAAAGAAACATTTCCTTTTTTTTACTTTGGAAGTGCAGATGGCATAAGCAACAGGAAAGAACTGTTTTAATTACATAGCATCAGACATGGAAATGAAGAATATTTAAATTTAGGCAACATTCAGATTCAAAATAACTAGGGAAACAGATCCTGATACTATATGGCTAACACTGTAACAGCATTAATATTTGCTTATAATTGTTCTGCACAGCATAGTGCTCCCTCCCTGAAACAGGATGTGGGGTGTAGAAATCAGGGTTAAAAATCACTCAGTAACTGGAGGCATGGACAGGACAACTCAGCCAGCCTACTCATCTTGCTTCCCTCAGTGCTGGAAGAACCACATGATTCTCTTACCTAAACCTGTTAGAACCCATGTCTGCATCTTAAATCAGGGAATGGACTCAGGGCCTGGACAAAACCCAGGAGGATCCTCCCCTGATTCTTAAAGTTCTCTCCTGATATTCCTCCCTCTCCAGATCCTCCTCCCTCTGCCCAGCCCTACCACAGAGGGCTTAAAATGAGGGTCTTTAGCAGCTACTCAGCTCATGTTAGACCTTGCTCAAAGCTCCAGATGATCACATCAGGAAAATTTCCTCTCTTCTGGAAACTCCAACTTCAGCCCCTTCCTGCCATCACAGAGGCACCTATTTCTTAGCTCTCTCTCTTCCATCTGGCTCACCAAAACCCACTCCTGCACAACATGACTGCTACTAAATTGCCAAAGGTAAAATACTAACTTACTGAATGCTCTTCATCGACTCTGCAGTACATTCTCATGTTTCACCCACAGCACAACTCTTCATTTTAAAGGAAGTCAGACAACCATGTCATAGAATACAATCGCTTTTCTGGAAGTCTCAGGGTTTCCTCCTCATCAGCCCAGATTACATATATACATACAAATTTATTGAGGTACTTACAGGTCCTGCTCCACTTTTTTATCTAAAGCATATTCCAAATCGGTCACTAACATTTTCTGATATAAGTCCTGTAGAGCCTGTCTGGATGTCCAGACTTCTGCTGGACCCAGCTTCGAATCTGAGCAACAAAAAGAAAAAAAACAAGACTCAACAGTTTTTATAATACTCAAATTTACAGAGTTACTCCAACTGATTTTTCACTCACCTGCCAAATGAAAGAACATAGCACAGTGTAAGATATCAAATGCCAAACACCCACTTTTATCAGAGATTCATCAAAATAGTGAAATACAAAAACTACAGACAGGTTGGGGATTGATTGATCAGTCTCCTACAACACCAAAACTAGACATGAGCAAAATTAGCAGCTGGCAAGTTTATAAAAAAAAAAAAAAAAAAAAAAAAAAAAAAAAGACAGATAGAAGAAGGTGATTCCCTGTAAGTCATTAAGCTGTAGAACTTCTTGCCACTGAATGAATTTAGAAAAATTTCCAGAGTAGCCTCAAAAATTTAGCAGAAAAGAAATCCATCAAGGGATGCTAAACAGAACAGTCCTTGGAGCCAACACCATTGGTATTTAGGAGAACATTGTGGGCAAGTACTACTGCATGCTTGCCATTTGCTACCTCTTTGGTAGCCATCTGCTTTCCATCACGAAAGGTGAATGCAAACACTGCTCCCTGCTATCTCGAGTTACAGAGTCCAGTTTCCCATGCCTCGCAAAAATCACCTGAGCTGGGGAGGGGAGGCGGGCTGCGGTAGCACAAGGGATGGTCCTCACCGCAGGGAAACCGTTCTACTGATGGTATAGCTACTCCTGCTGGGTTAGATGGATCCAGGCAGTTAATGCTCCTACAGGGACTACACCAACCTGCTACATGCACTACACCAAGATGGCAAGCACAGCTGAGCATAGGTTCGTTATGCAAGCTGCTTGTACTGCATGGCTGATACACTAATATAAATCATCACTTCCATTTTCCATAAATATATACAGCTTCAAACATAGCTTGTAGCATTTCATAGTATCTATGGGCTGCACTTTCATAACACATGGTAGCATTCAGATCAACATTTCCATCACTCAGGTTTCTCAAAACCATCCACATACTTGCTAATCCAAGTCCAGCAGTTCCCGTGGCAGTGTGGACAACAGTCTCTGGGAGAGGAGTCAGGGCATGACCTCCATCTCCAAATGCTTTAAAACACCCAAAGTCAACTTTAAAAATATGCGTATTTTAGATACAGGAGAGAGGGGCACAGTTGTTAAAATGCTATTGATTTATATACAAAGAACAAATGTTTAACGTAACATCTCACACTTTCCAGAGAATTCTTAGGAACAATAATCATAAGAAACACAAAAGGAAAACAAAAACAGGAATCAAGTATTAGCAGCTAGGTCAACTGTACAATAAAGGCAATTACCTGTCATGTCAGCCTTCAGGACTTCTGCCTGCCTGTAAGAAAGCAATAAAACAATAAATTAGAAACAGACTGATCAAAATAATTCAGTTATGCTAAAGCACATTTATGCAACAGTAAGTAGATAAAGTGGGGGCAGCTTCATAGAGGCTGCCTGCAACCTACACTGCTATAGTTAACCCCATGCAGCATGGATTTGAGCTATTGTTTAACAGTATTTTGTCTGATTCATACCATAACAAAAGTCAACTGTTCACCCTGCTTAGCTTAAGCCTCTTTCAGAAGAATTACAAACTAAAAACCGCTTACACTATATTTTAAACTTTACCTGGCAGCACCATCCTGCCAACATTAATGATACCTGCTTACCTGTAACTGGGAATTTGATAACAACTTTAAGTTATCACATGTGAAATGCAGTAGCCAACAGTCAGAGCAAAGGAAACTCCCATCAGTGCCTGTCAGCATGCTGCTACAGCCCTCCCGCCCCTCCGTGTTGCGCTAGCTTTCCTTAAGGAGAGGCAATAAAAAGACTATGGCTTCCCAAATTACTTCTCTTCCTTGAACTGCCTCCCTAAAATCATGATTTCATTGGGTTGTCAAGAGAAAAAAAACCAAAACCAAAACACATACAGAAAGAATGGCAACTACAGGTAACCAACTACCACTCCTTCACTGAACATCCTCTGCAAACCCCCACTGCTGGTGGAGACTGGCAGTTTTGCAGATAGAGGAACACTGGGACACAGTCCCCAATAAATAAATATTTACGAATGGTCATCAGCAGCTGGATGGAGCAAGCAATTGAGACGTTACAGTTAAGCACTGTGACAGCAGTACACAAAACTTCAAGGGGCAGCGCTGCCAGCATGTCTGACTGACACAGAACTAACACAGGGCAGGCAGAGGCAGAAGGGACACCAGGCTGCCTGGCTGGGCAGAACCTGTTCCGTTGCTTTTGCTACAAATGTTTACATGTATTTTGCAAAGACTGCAAGTTTTCCATACCAAACATGAAATCCTCCTAGCATATAAAATACCCACTTCCACCTGCCTCCCTCAGCAAAAAAGCTAGGTGGAAGTTGCACTGTGACTAACATGAAAGTCGGATGCCAGCTTAGGAGAGAATGGAGAACCAGGTGAAAGCACCACCTAATCCCTACAGAGGTTTCAGAAACAAGCATATACTTTCTCATGCCAATGTGATGTTGTGGTGACTGTAAAAAAATAGTTTTTCAGGTTGTTCTGGGTTCTACCTACTGGTCACAAATTACAGGGAAGGTTTTAAGATCCACATCAGGATTAAAAAGATATCATAATAGTGCCAGTGTTTCACTAGCAAGATGTATATTGGTAAGTCCCTTCACAAAATTTCTATTTATTAAACACGAGAATTATCTGTAGCAACTCAGCATAGTCACCACAGTGTACCATTCAGGAAGCAATGGGATGTTCCAAGGGCTTTAAATAAATTAAGAATATCTTAACTGGTGCCAGAAGTAAATCTGTACATTCACCTTCTTCACAAATGTAATCTATTTAAGATAACTTCTTTCAGTTTATTTCTTTTAAGAAGGCATTGATACATTTTTTCAACCCCTAACAACAGGGAACACTGGAAGAAGAGATAACCTATTATTACTGACAGACAAGGAAGGAAAATTTTAGATATAGTCATGAGAAAGCTGAAAGCCCAAGAAACATTTCTGCCTCACCCATGTGGAGGCAATAAAAGGTGCCTAAGCAATGCCCTCCCCACGGCTGCAGCTAGCAGGATGGGAAAGAGCAGATCTTTCCCCTCACGCAGCTAAGAAGAGCCGACAAAGGCCAGCAATCTCCTCTGCATGCCGTGCCCTGGGAGCCTCTGCGACGCTGACCTGCAAGTCTAGTCAAGCACAAAGCTGAGCCAGTCCTGTGATGCTATGACTTGGCAGCTAGAAATACCACTGCTCAGAAGGAAAAGCTGACTTGTTCAGGTGCTGAAGTATCTCTTTCTTGAACAGCCAGCCAAGTTAATACAGTTTGGCTCGCACTTTAAACATCTGCCAGTTGTGCAAACTTTTTCTTTGAGCTCAGAAGACAATCTGTGTTGCCAAAGCCATGAATCCTACTGAGAGGCTCAGCCTGAGCAGGACACGCAGTACTGCTCCAGCAAACACAAGCCCAAAATTCACCTCCAGGCAAAAAGGCTCTGCCTTTTAAAAGCCAAGAACTGCTTCTCTGAAAATTACTTGTGCAGAACTACCTTCCACTATGTTAAGTACTGATCTTTAAAGGGGGAAATACAAATAGCACCACTATAAAGGCTTTCTTAAAGTTTTGCCTAGCTGTTGCCTGGAGAACTTAAATGAAGAGTGCCTCAACCACTGCATTAGGGCAACTGCTGACAGATGCTCTGTAAATGCATAGCCCTAACAACACAACTGGACTTGAACTTTTACTAAAAGGTTGTGGGGTTTTTTTGGAACACTTTTTTTGGAAGACAATACTCATGCACTTACAGAACGAGAGCCTTCTGTACCAATCTCTTCACTAGCTGTAAAGCAAACTACCTTTCATATTTTATAAGCTTGCAACAAGCTACACTGAGGGGATTATCACTATAAATTTTAATAAAATGTATAGAAGTTATTTCAATACTTCCTAGAGGCCAAAGGAATTAGTAAAACAAATCTAACATTAGCATGCTCTGTTTCTCATTTCCACCTAAAACCAACTTCTATTTAAAACAGCTGCATCTACTGTGGCTAAGGCAGGATAAGAGAGGGCAGCCTGGGTACCAAACTTGTTCTGCATTGGTGGCAAAATACTAGCATCTCGAGAGAAAAGATGCATTGCCTGTTCCTTGACCAGGCTTTATGGAAAAGCCTTTGCTGGAGCTCAGAGACTCCTAGGGAGCACAAACTGATGCTCACTGATAACAGCAAGAGTTTCTAACAGGACAAATGGTTCCTTGTATTGTCAAGCACCTTTTAACAAGCTTTTTTTTTTGTCCATATATTTTCTTGCACCACCTCATATTGAATTTGCATTAGAATGACTCACTCTGGTGCAAAAATACGTTGCCTGCCAGCAAACTTGGTACAGCTTGCTTACATATGTTATCATTTCAAGAATATTCTGAAGTACCTCCTTGCCCAGTTGGACTCAGCAGTTCAGTCTTCAGGTCACGTTTCCCTGAGTTTGTCGGTCCAAAGCCAAATAAGCACAACCCACAGTTTGAAAAATTGTATTTCAAGTGTCTCCGTCAGATGATATATCACCTTGAAATATCATGATAGCTACTCTCTGTAATTTCCTAACCAAATAGAAATCTAGCCCCGTGCTTTAGTCAAACCTGAAACTCAAATTCAAAAGCCTTTCACTCAATTCAGTAAAATAGTTTGACAGCTAAAAGAACTTTCATTCTATTCAAATACTTGAAAAGCTTCAGAACCTTTAAAACATAGTAGTCAGGACTTTCTTTTGAAGTTCTGAAGGCATAAGATATATTAAAATTTAAGTACCTGCAGATGGCAAAGAAAACTTTTCTTAAGAACCTGACAGTATATAAGGTCCTGTTTTTCTGTAACTCAGGGAAACTCTGAGACTACGTTTAGCCTGGAATGAACCACTGGATTTAGCAAAAGAAGACAAGACAGAGGCATTGCAGTTTTCCATTTCCAAGTTTTTACCGGTCTTGATCAATTAAGTTTTCCCTAAGCAGAAAAAGAAAACAAGTTGCTCCCCTTGAGCTGGTAAACACTACAGAAGTGAAACCTGACAAATACAGGGATGTCTCTCCCATACACATTTTCAAGCATTTGAACCACCACACCGAGAAGCTGAAAAGTAAATTGAAAGATCATGTAGTCCCACTTACACTTTTACACTGGGACAAGTTTGCTTAATTTGCTCTTAAAATCCTACAAGAGAAGATCATACAACCTCCCTGGTTAACTATTCTATTGCTCAGTGATAGTTTTTTCTGAAACGCCAGCCTGTGGCCCCTCTGCTGCAAACCAAGCCCTCCCCACAGTACAGCCAGCTGTCATGCAGAGCTACTGATCACTGCCTTTGTACGACAGCCACTTGAAAAGCCAAACACTTAAATGCATACTCTGAACCACCAGTTCTCTCATAGGTTATAATGTTGACCTTCATAAACCAAGTTTTCTAACCTTCTTATGCCATCTGACTTGGAACTCCATCCACGTATCACTAAACAAATAGATCTATTTTACTGTTGCCCCCTAAAAAAGCTCATCTCTGTTTCAATATATATTCCTCAGTTCTGTTATAATTCAAAGCATGCATAACAACAAATTTTCAGTTCTGCATACACCACACACTGCACCTGTAAGAAGGCAATATCAGTTCTACAGAAGCACAGTTTTGCTAACAAGCTTCACCAAGCACAGAAAAGCAATAAATTTAAGCCCAAGTCTTCAAAGCAGCAGTCTTGTTTAACTCTGCTAACACCCAGTATTTCTGAAAGACGAACAGGTCAAAGTCAAGCCTCACTTACACCACGTTCCTCTCATTTACACAACGAGGATGAGCCAGGCATGATCTGCTATGGCACAAGTTCTACAAAAAACTCTGGAAAAACCCAGACCTCACTAAAACAAACAAACCAACCACTGAACACAACACTCTGCTTTCCACCATGCCTAAAGGGGAACTCCACTTGGTTTTCCCCTGGCAGCCCTGAAGCATCAGCAGCTGTATCAGTTCCCTTATCAAATCTCAGTGACACAAATCCCTTGATACGGAATTGAGGATTTACAGTACTAAAATGGGTAATGAGTCCAGGCAGCTAGGCTTATAAAAGCAATCAGAATCCGATCACTTGTCCTGCAAACACTCTACAAACTAAAAACCATATTAAATGGTCAGGGTAGTTTCACTCCAAGCAGGAATTTATATTCCTGCACTTCTCCTCCCCAGAGGTACCTGCAGAAATTGAACCACAATGAAAAGCGCCTGCAGCCTAGCAAGCCTCAGCAGGTGACTGATCCAAAGGCTCATCAAGGTCACTGCCAGTAAGTTTTCTTTCTTCTGAAAGGTAGTAAGAAGATACAGAACATATACAGAATAGATGTAGGAAATTTTTCATTTTGAGTGGGGAAGGTAAATTTTCTATACTAGCATACTAAAAAGATTTTCAAATACGCTTAACACTTGAAGCAAATTACTGTTCTATTTTAATCATTCCAATACATGGCAAGGCTCACACCCAGAAGGAACTCCAAAAGAATATCCAGCAAGTACTATTTTAGATTTTTCTCAAAATAACAGTTAATTTCAACAAAAATTTATAATGGCTTAATACCTCCATTTGCATTTAAGTATACCCATGCTGATTCTGGGCAGAGGAAGGCAGCAGAATACACTAATAGCACAGGCACTGAATATTCCACAGCAGATTTAGGGAGAGCTGGGCTGCTCAGAGCCCCTGAACACTGTACCCAATACAGCACTCACATCTGGAGTTCAGCACTGAGCAAAAATTACTGTCTAAGTGGTTGACAGTTTTATGGGAAATAAACATTCTTCCTTCCACTCCCAAAAGTAACCACTAACACTTGCTAAAATATAAAGCTTTATTAGCAGTTTTTAGAGACTCACTGGGCACTAATGATTCACAGCTGGTAAACTTCACTAATGGATGGATTTTGAAAGATACAGAAATAACTGACTTCCCTGAACTATTTTGATTTTTGACACAGCAACTGTATCTCTAACTATGATCCATCAAAAGGAAATATTTTTATAGTAATCTTAGCATTGTGCACAAAACTACATTTTTATAACTGAATAACACTAGCAGGGGACTTGTGGATAAACTCTATCTTTGATATTTCTTCATCTATTAATTCAGTATCACCTGAATATAACAGGCTTCAGACACGAACTCCAGTTAACAGCCTGACACATCTTTTCCTGAAAGGGAAACTAGACAGAGTCAGGATTTTGTAGTGTTACAGGGAGTCCAGAATAGATTTTACTATTAATTTGCGTATAGACTTTACCTACTCACTTGTGCACCAGATATGCACTGTTTAACAACTTTTTTCAAAGCAGCTTTGTCTTTATGGAACAAGTTCTTAACATTCCAAACTTGCAACCGTCACCACCTAATTTAAACGTCTGTAGTTTTCATTAAGTGCTGGAATCACTTGCTTTGGGAGCAGCCAGGTTTTGGTGATGTTAGCTCTTGCTGACATAGCAAGAGATCCTCAGGCTATGGGTCAAGTTAAATGCTCCATGTGCCTTTGACACTGAAAGGACAGTCTTCACAGTTATGGCAACGAAAAACACCTTCAACAGTACCACCTTACGTCACGTTTACAAATTTAAAGCTTATTATTCCTGTTCCAGGCAGCTGAAGTCACGGTACAGCTGATTTCTTTGACCAGTGGCATTATCAGATTATAGCCATAGACCAAAGCCATGCAAACAACTAATTCAGCATCAGTGAAACCATGCAAGTAAAAAAAAACACCTTTGCAAGCAGACGCTAAAGCAATGCAATCACCATCTGAACCCAAACCCTCTCCACAGGGAATTCTGCTCTATTGCCTTCTTGTTCCCACCTCAGCTGAGAGGGATAGCAAGAAATGGGGACACAGAATTGATTCTTTTTTATCCCATCTTCCCCCTTTCTCCTAGTCCAGGCTCTATTAGAAACAAGTCATAATAATCATCCTCAAAAGGCAACCACCAAAAGCAATTCTACGCAAGTTTGATCAGAACTGACAATCCTCCTCCCCAGATATGAGTAAAAGTACCCTTGCAGTCAGCTTCATTCAAACTCATTTTTTTCCTCCAGTTTCACGGAAGTCAGTTCCTTTGTATCAAGATTTTTAAAAGATATGCCCAATAGGTAAAAGCTACCCTAAGGGAAATTTATATGTGCTTAGTCTCTAATTGTATTTT
The DNA here is from genome assembly GCA_035590275.1 of Ibycter americanus. Classification (NCBI taxonomy): domain Eukaryota; kingdom Metazoa; phylum Chordata; class Aves; order Falconiformes; family Falconidae; genus Ibycter; species Ibycter americanus. The sequence goes on from JAVJGI010000032.1 coordinate 4,866,180, forward strand.
CTTCAATGCAGATTGAAATCTCCTATGCTGCTCAGGCTTCTAGCATTCAACTGCCTCCACCAAAGTCTCTGCTCTCCCTCTCGTTACAGCCCAGATCTCATGTTGAGCACAGGAGTGAGTCTGAGCCTTGTTAGAAGAGCAGTGCTGCAAATGTGAGTTAAATGTCTCATAAATGGAATCCAGTCCCACAGGTCCAGTTCAGGATCCATTCGGGATCAGCAATATGCGTGTGTCTATTCCAAAGAGTTCTAAAATTAAAGTCAGGAGAGTAACCTCCAAACTAAATACCCACCAAACCTGTATTTTTCAATTTAAACAAAAATAGCTTGGAATAAATGTACAGCATTAAGACTAGCTCAGGAAAGCTCAGCTGTGTTTTCCATAGTTACTGGTTTGTAAAGATATTTTTAAAATACTGACTGTGCTGGTTTTTAACTTTCCATCTTGACTTACTAGTTATCTGGAATTTTATTGGAGCCATAAGGGAGAAAACTAACCTCTAAACAGATGTTGGCCATGAAAGGAAAGCACAAGAACTCCACCTTCCTTATACACCTTGTCTGCCTTCCAGGAGCTGACAGTGTGGCTCCATAGGTAACCCTGACAGCACTTTCAGTGTAGAAAAATTAAGAGCAAATTACCGAAGGATTAAAAACAATTTAATAACTATAAAAAAGGCATGCTCAGGAAATAATAAATGGATACTTAACATGTGGCACTTCAAGACATGGATAATGACTACAGCACTAAGTGGGATGTGAGAGGTTTGCATCTGAACTACCTTACTTCTCATGGTAGTTCCCACAAGGTTTTGAGATTGAGCAAGAAAAAGCAATACAATTACTTTCTGAACAAAAAAAACCCCAAACCAGAACAAAACAAAAAACCCCAACAAATTATGCCTTTGTAATATCACTATCTTCTGCTCTTTCAAATCCACCCTTATCAGAGTGCACACAATATCAGATTTCAGTTGCGACAAAAATATAGTAACACCAGTATCCATTTGTTATATTACAGTTCCCGACTTGGTGAAATATTCACTCACGTAAAGGGATGGAAAATGCAGACAATCTATGTTAAAATAAGTTAATGTTATTTAACTTTTAACAGCTTTTGCATTATGAAAACCATGTCCAGAATTACAGGAAAATGCAGAAATCTGAGCATCAAGATCAGCTTCATATGGATATAATCAAATCAGTTTCAGAAAGTTAGGCTATTTAAGTCCACCTTGCAGAAGTCAGATCAGCTAAGGTTAGGCAGCAGATGCCAACCCTCCCTGGACATTGTATGAGATCTCCCGGGCAAGCATAATATTACATTTAAAGGCTGGTAATTACACAGTCAATTTAGTGCCACACTCTTGCCACACAGATAAAATATACCTTCTCACCCACCTGTGGAGCTGGAGAGCAGAGCACCTGCAGCTAGGAGCTAGTTACAAAGGTGACATACATTTCTCCCTGGAAAGTCCATCCCACTTTGCATGAAGAGGGCAATTCCTGCAGCCCTCTAAGTCCTGACTTTCATCTCCAGCAGTTTCCTGCTGCCTCTAGCCTCTTCTAATAGTCTGAGATATAAAAACAAGGTATCTTGCTGATTTTCAGTGTTTTCTATGGACCCCCTTCCTCTCAATCCCTGCCTCTGAAATTACTCCTCACCCACTGGCAAGCGCTGATTCTTACGCTCAGTAACACTGAGAACCACTCACATTGACACAGGAGGTAATGACCATTAAAGAGTCAGTTACTGGGATTCCAAGATACTGCCTTTCTTGCTAAGCAGCAGACAGAGAAAGCAAATACGTTAGCTGTCACCAGAGGTGGCAAAATAAAGCATGAGTAACCCCTCACACTGCGCTTGTAGCAAGTTAACTACTACAGATACAGTGCAGTTCAGCATTTTGAACACGTGCTCTCCAACCACTAATTCTGAGATCTATGTCCAGATAGTCAAGACCTTCAAAAATATAAGGCCTAAAGCAAAATTATTGATATTTACGTTATTCATTATGGTCATTCAACAATTGTATGAAGTTGATTTTTGCCCAACCCCATTCATTTTACAAAAACTCACAATTATGTAAACATTACAAAAGACACATATCTGAACACAAATGTGACATACCCAGAAGTTTTGAAATAGCTGTTTATAATTAAAGAGATTTTTTCAGTGAAAGGACACTGCATGGTTTAGACAAGCCATGAGAAATAACACCCAGATCACATACAAGTATGATCCTAATTGCAAGCTGCATTTAGATATTATTTTCAATTGTCCATCTTGAAACTAAATGCAAGCCACACTCTGAAAGCACAGCTATGGCACAAAGGCTGAACACCAGCCAGAGGGAATTATATCATCCATTTATGATAATTAAATGGGCACTCAGTGCATCATTGCCAATAGTTTACAGGAGTCTCAATAGCTGCTCCCCATTCTCTATCAAAAACACACAGGCAAAGCTGTTCTGAAACATACTTACTTTTCAACTAGAGAATATTTGAATGATTATTTTCCAAAAAAAAGTATGGAAATAAGAAAGAGGTTGAATCCTCTACCACCACAAGTTCAATGCAGCTCTATCAAATACACTAATTTCTAATTAAAAAAACCACCATGGTCATTAAATTCTCACCTCAAACACCACAACCACCAATATTTACTACACATTTCAACAAAAGCTTAAATGTGGCACAAGGTACCAAGGATAACCAATTGAGCCACATGGGACTATGGTTGTTACTGAACCTCTAATTTGACTTCTGGTTTAGCAACACACAACTCTCCCCTAGTCATCTGCTGGTGGTTCTCAGGTGTGGGAGTGGATCAGCCAGACCGGCTGTCAGCTACAGTAGCCAAGAGTCTACCAGCAAAACACATGTACTCCTGGAATATGCAAGTTACTCTCTGGGTCTGCATTGAGCTGAAGAAGAAACCTATGGCCAATCCAACCAGCTCAGATCTAGGAAATTTTATTAGGTCAGGAGTGAAACAGCATGGATACACTACTACAGGAACTGCCCCTCTCTAGGAAGGGTGCAGCTTGAAGCTTTTGAGCCCTGCCGAATACAAAATGGATCTGGAGGAAAACCAACCTGGCTGAAGTGGTGCAGCTCACTTGGCCAAGTCCAGCTGAACTCTGCAGCTCTGCTCACAGCAGGTCCAAACTGCCTCTGAACGGAGCTGCTGCTGCAGCCATTGCCCTGAGGAGCCCTCTCAGGTACTGCCAGTTAACCAATAACCTACCTTTCCCATTTTAAAAACTAATGAATTGGTTAGAAGCAAGCATCTGAGCAAATTTATAACTTTCAAGGTTAATCCTGCTTTTGGAGATTAAATGTTTTTTGATAAAAATAATTTTATTTCAAATTTAAATCTCAATACCTTAAGACAGAGTCCTTTCCAGTTCTGTATCTAGAAAATTTCACATGATGTTCAGCCAACTACAAACTGGTATCTGCTTTATGACTCACATATGGAAAAATTTTTGGGTTTAGCGTATCTTTACTGAACATAAACTCCATAGAAAACAAAAATTTGAATGCAGTTTTCCAAACTGCAGTCTCCCATTCAATAGTCAGACCAGACTTGCTCCTTACACTCATTTTACCTTCTGCAACAGCCGAGGAAAAGGGTCCATTGCTGTGGACTAACACATCCAGCCCGAAGATCAAATCTTAAGGTTGGAAAAGGACCTCAGAAGGTTACATAGCCCATTCCTGCACCCTGGTGTTATCTGTGACAAACATCTATGTTGCTTGTTTTTTAAATCCTCCAGAGGAAGACACCTCCAACCCCAAAGCAGCCTGTCTCCATCACCTTGCTAAACCATTTTACACATGGCACCACATCTTGGCTTAAATAACTGCAGTATGCCTTGGGCTCACCCACTCTGGGTCCTTCCTCCCACCAAACATCACCAGCCTTGCTCAACCCGCTGCTACCTTCGTCAGGTGGTGAAGAGGCAAGGACCGTCCCCAGACTGAGAAGACATTTTCTGAATCTTTGCCACATACTAATCAAGAAGGGATGATGCCAGGAAAAGATTCAGTATGTGACTACAAGTTATTGGTTACTAACTGAACACTTGTGCGTTATTCGGATTGCACAAGCCAAGTCAGCCCTGGCATTTCACTTTGCAACCACAATATCTTGGATCTTGTCATCAAATGTTTTGTATAGTACACCAGAATGTCCAAAACAAATTTTAAAATAGAGTAATTTTGGCACTGTATTTCAGCATTTAACAATAAAGCCTGGAAACCAGCTGAATCACATTGTTCTAACCTCAAAATCTGAAGCCCGTATGTTCAACAGCATTTTTAACCATACAAATAACATTTCCTGCAGCTGAGTCGTTAAAGGGCCAAAGATCTTCATGTCTGTGATCTATCATTCCTAAACACAAGACACACTTGGGCCATGCCACTGAACACTCTAACATAGCAGTTTCTAGTTTTATAGTCCTCAAAGAATTATTTCAGGCATAGAATCAGTTATACATGATAGAAAATGTATTTTTAATAACCATCTCTAATGCAAAGTGAACTTGATTTTGAAACAGTATCCCAAAATCCTGAATACATAATGTAATGTTACAGGCAGACAAATCACTTTTTTTAGTGTTCACTTCTGCCTAGTCATTTATGATGGAAGCTATCAAAATAGTCTGTAGTTGCACAAGCAGCATCAACAAGTGTTTGACATCTTCATTAGAAAGATACTGGAAATATCTTTCTGCATAGTTTCAACCTTTAGAGGTTATTTTAGTCTTTGGTATCAAAACTAGGAGAAGATGAGTACTTCAGCTGAAGCTGGACTGAACACCTTGCAAACCACAATCTCCTACAACTGGCTTTGCCCCAAGCCCCATAACTCCTACAGTTTACCTCATAACAAAACAAATGTCTAAAATGAAATAGTCAGGGTATGTTCAAACTGGGTGGAAAAATTGCCAAAAGTTCATGCCCTAGCACAATCTATGTGACATGCTCCTAAATTCAGGCCTTCAATTCAAATGAATGTTGACAAAGCATATTAGGCAGTTTATCACTTCCTGTCTAGTTAAAGATTTCACATGTATGTTCAACTTTGTCTTAATACCATCAATATGCATAAACTAAAACCCCTTCTAGATTTTTATTGCAAGTTTACTCTGCATCTTTTAATAATTTAATTTATAATTACTAACCCATATGAAAATCTCACCTTTTTTTTCCACATTGAAATTACATTTCCTCTGTTTTACTATGAAGTGCAGCTGCATGTTGGAGCTCTAAGAGCTGCTACAGTTCTCATGTTTTTACACACTCTTGGTGGCTTTGGGTTTTTCTTAATATTAAAAAATGTGGCTTAAATCCTTTGGACACTATTTTTATTGCCATTCACAAAAAACAGACCCACTGTCTGTTGAAAAATGAAAAAATTGTTTTTTTCCAGGTAACAGCTGACTCGATCAAGTCTCTATGTTCAGAAGTTTTGTCACCGCATTGTCCTCGACAAGTATTTTACCCTACTTCAAGACAGACAACTAGCATCTGTTCCACAGACAAAAGTCTTGTCCCATCCTTCTTTCTCCACCTCTTCACAGGTACAGATGATTAGCATTTCATTTTTGTTTATTATTAGGCTAGTCTGGAAAAACTACCCTGAAGAACCCTCTTAATGGCTCAAGTGTACCTCAAATTAAGAGCACAAATGCTGAAAGGCACAGTCAAAACCAGTACTGACTGCAGAAGGAACTGAAGCTGGAGTCTGTCAAAGGTTCCTAGCTGGCTACAGGAAACCCTGGTTTAAAAAAAGATTATCACACAGTTGCAGTTGTTTGACACGCAGCAATATCCATATGCTTTCTTCAAATCACGGCGAGACCAAGACAGGACAGGGCAAAGCAAATACCAGGAGACTTTCATTGCAGCAGAAAGTATAGTAGCAAAATTTGTAGGATTATCATAAAACAAAGGGGGGGGGGGGGCGCGGAAATGATCTTCCCAACAGATCTAACAAAAATTCCTTCTATTCCTGACAACACCTGTAGGGAAGTTAAACTGTGATAAATAACATAGCACAGACCACTGGGGAGTCCAGGGGGGCCTAGAACAAGCTGGCTCTAAACTGCCCTTTGCTGTAGCCTGATCAAATAGGAACAACTGTCAAGGCCTCATTAAATCAAGGCACCAAGAAACACCAAAGTAAGTCTGGAATAAAGACTCATGATGCCCAAAAGGTCTGTTTTACTGCATCCAAACAAAAAGTCTAATCTCTGCCTAAGATTCTTTGAAGTAATTCAAGAAATTTTCCCCACGTTCATTTGGCAGAATCAATCTTAAAGGTTTCACTGGAAATACATTCAGAATTAATTTCTCATTTCCTAACAGCTAGAGAGCAGCTCTCTGAGATAACTCAGCCATGTGACAAGTAGGGCCACACACTCAAAACAGACAATGCTTCAGAGGGCAGGGAGGAGGAAATAAAATAAAGATCAGCTTATACATACCAACATTAGATGAAGCAGAAAACTGTTCAATAGGGCTGAGCACTAGAGGATACTTTCAACACCACAGACAATGAAATTAAAATAGAAGAAACAGACTGTTGATGTATTAGAGACATCATAAGCACTTTTAGAAAAATCACATTTTCCCTAAAAGTGGAAGAGAAAATTAACTCTAGCAGGACTCCTAAGTACCTCAAGGGTATCTCTGATTTGAGTCCCATCAGTGAAATTCAGTCTGTCGCCCACGGCTGTGTAACAATCCCAAGAGACTCCTCAGCCTTCTGGTTCCTTATGATAATCCCTTGAGTGCAGAAGCCAGTGTGAATAATCCGAGAAAAGTCCTACTGGAATACAGAAAGAAAAGAAAGCAGGCCTAATGTTACTCGAAAAGCTCTTATTCCATCTCAGCTCACAGCATTACATTGATCTGAACAGGTAGCTGCTGATTTAACTCAGAGGAATTGAAATACAGAGTCTCAGAACACTGCTCAAGCCACTTCCCCCTCATTTGGTTGTCGAGGAAGTCCCCAAGCTTATGATCAGAAGTTCTTCTTAAATTCAAATGGGAAAAAAGGCAGTGGCCAGACAAGTCTAGAAACATTGCCTAAAGGCAGGACTCTGAGCACGGCTGCACAAGTGAAAGCTGGTGATGTAACCAGTACAACTGTAAAGCTATATTCAACAAGATACTGCATGCAACAACACGAGTGCTCGAGAGGCACATACAAAAAGAGCCAGCAGCCCTCCCTCCTGTACAGAAGAGTGAGAAACTATGGCCCATGAGTCAGCTCCATGATTCCTTGTGTCACTCCACAATAAACACCAAGTTAGTCCTCTATTCTTTTAACTGCAGTAAGATAGTTAAGATGCCACACACACTGAGCACAGGAAAACCTTACATTTTACCAATCACCACTGAAATCTATGACCTCCCTAGTAACACATTATAAAGCACAGGACCAAAGTATGCAGTTCTGCTAATGATTTGAAGGCAACAAATCTGTGGTTTTATTCCCCTCCTGCTTCACAGCAGCTGCACAGTTTTCAAGTGAGATGAGGACAAGCAAGTCCAAAGGAACAAAAGCAGTAACTAATGTCCTCCCACATATACTCTTTATACATTACAGCTGCATTCCTTAACAGCACCTCTGCCATTCCTTACTCTGAGGAGTCCACTCCTGCTAGTGAATCTCTGCTGCTGTTGTGAAGACCCAACAACAGTGATGAATGACCCTTAAAACTCTACAACCCCCTGCAGCTCCTCATTGAACAAAATCAGACACTACAGAAAACTATCCTCTCCTCCCTCCCTAGCCACCATGCATTTGAACTGCAATTACTCCCCTTCCACACTGATTTTTGCTGGCTGAGCAGGATAGGAAAGATGCCAAGGCATCCATCCATCAAGTCACTGCCTTCTCCCATCAACCCAAGTGATCCTGAACAACGACTGCAGACAGCCTTTCTTCTCAAGGGGGAAGCACCAAGACATCTGGAAAATGCATGCAATAGCCAACATGGCAAACTGAAAAGCAGGGCAGCTTCATATTCCACACTGATATAAATAAAGTTTTAAGTTGCTTGATGTAAAAGTTAGTGTTACAATTCAGTGCCCAGATCAGCTTATTTGAAGACAAAAAAAATCTCACTGGAGCAGGCTAGGATTACTTGTTATGAAACTGCTATATGGAAGATGCACTCTTAGGACAGAAGAAACAGGTTTTACAAGTAGCTTGAATATCACAGTATACTTTATATTGAGTACTTAAATAAAATAACTAAGCATTCACCAAGCAAATGTATCTTCTTACCATGCACTGAAATGAAGAAACTCAGCAAAAAAAACTCCAAAATCCTGTATTCAGGAAGAGGGTAGCCTTCTCAAAATGCTTTGGTGCAGCTTAAGTGCCTCATCAAAACTTCAGATAAGCATCACATGGTTTCCCTGCCACAACAGAACCTTCTCCTTTTCAATAAAGGTCAAACTACGTAGGAATATGCAGGTTTGAACTAGAACTAATCGCTAAAAGAATCATCCCTGCCATCAAAAATAAATAAATAAATACAGCTGTAACTTTACTTACACTAACCTGCACTTCTAGGTCACTGGAACACTGTTTTGCAAGTAACCTCAAGCACAGCACAAAGAGTGCAGTAACAGCATCCACACTCAGCTGTGTTCTGCAGCAAGAAAAGAAAACAGTAGAGAGACTCTCAGCCCAGACTGAAAACAGGGGTATTATTTGTGGCAGTGATACCAGCTACATTATATATATATATTTCTATATATATTCAATATATAGCTACAGCTATATTGTAGGAAATGGGACATTATTTACTAGTGTTATGGGTCAGTGAGCATTTTAATGATAATGAGCACTATCACTAGAAGAAGCAGTCCCACCCTGCCCTTACTATTAGGGCCTCACTCCTGCTGCACACAACTCCACATGTGTCAGCACATGTGTGGTAACGTGACAAATGGGATCAGGAAAACAACTCAGGCTAAACTCCATGGGTAAAAAACACAAAACAAAAGAAGTTTTAACCTAGCACAGTTCCCCAGTACAGTTCACCTGGCCATAAACTTACACCATCAAATCAGGGCTGCAGGTGAGAGGGAGAGTGAGAAACATCTGTCAGGAGCAGTTTAAGTTTAAAACACACCCTTTGTCTATATGGTTAAGCTTTTGCCATGTACCAAGCAAGTAGGGTCAAGTTCTCTCATTACTGCAGCCCTCTCTCCTCTGGCACATATTTATACATAGTCACCTTCCTGTCCCTCCAGCAGAAAAGTGTGCCCACCACCTGCTAAACTGCACATGCATTCAAGTCCTCACTGTTAACTCCATACAGAGGAGCAAACTCAGACTCCATGCACAGAAACACACACACCACAGCTGACACGAAACTCTGCATGTGCTGATTTATGCCAGCTGAGCTCATTTGGATGACTCTTCTAACCAGCTAACTTTCATAAAGTTAAGAGCAACAATCAACTCTGAAACTTCTATCCCTCTGTAGAAGACTGCTAAAATTTGTTCAATCCATTTGAGAAAGAGGAGAAAAAAAGCGCTAAGCAGTACATTCACACAAGCCTTAGGAATCTAGGCTTGAATAAAAGTATCAGAACTATGATAGCGCACCCAGCCAACTTGTGACTTCAGCACAAGTTGTCCCTGGGTGGCAGGAGGATGCTCAATAATCCAAATCCTCGTAACAGGAAGAAGGGAGCAATAAATAGCTGGCCAGAGACCAGAGGGGCATAGTGGATGTCTTGGGGCTCTCAGCAAGATTAATTTCCTTCAGCAGAAAGCTCAGAGGGGAATTGCTTAACACTTTAAATTGTAATTCTTTTTACTTCATAGGTCATCACAAAAAGTTTGTTGATTGGTAGTAAGTAGTAATAATAATCAATTTTATTTGCCTTTTTAAACCATTACCCTCTGCCTTAAAGAGGAATAAGTGTTGCTAATACTAAATATTGGTAGCAATTCTAGCTATCAAATGCTAGAAACACCTTGTATGGAGAGGGAAAAAAAAACCAAAACAAGAAACAAAAACCCAAACCACTGTGCTATGAGGTGCCTCCTGAAAGGCCAGTGCAGTATTTGATCTCTCCACTACTCCTCCCCTGTTTAAAATTCAGAAGTAAACAATGTATGAAAGTAGCACTAGATTTCAGAATATAAAAAAGCTGGAGGGAATACTTTCCAAGACTGGTCTTGTTCGGATATCAAGACAAATCAAGAAAGATGTGGATCAACTGAAGCGAGGTCAGTGGAGCCCCCAGGGCAGTCAAGGCTGAGGCACTTGTATTTAGGGCTGGAGGAGAGGCTGTGGGAGTGGGGCTTGGTCAGCCTGGGGCAGGGAAGGCTTCAGGGCACCCACAGCAGCCACATGCCTGCGAGGAGAGGATTGAGAAGATGGAGCCAGGCTCTCTGCAGTGGCATGTGGTGGGAGGATGAGACACAACGGGTATAAGTTAAAATATGAAAGGTTCAGACTGGATGTAAAGAAAATCTTTTTCATCCCTGAAGGCATTTAAGAGACGTGTAGATGTGGCGCTTAGGGACATCGTTCAGTGCTGGACATATTTTAGTGGTGGACTTGGCAGTGTTGGGTTAATGGTTGGACTCCATGATCTTAAATATCTTTTCCAACCTAAATGTTTTTATGACAGTCAAGGAATAGCACAGGCTGACCCAATAGGCTGAGCTGCCTCCATTCCTGGAGGTTTTCAAGACCTGAGTGGATCAAGCCCTGAGCAACCTGGTCCGACCCCAGGGCTGCCCCTGCTTGGAGGAGGAGGCTGGACAGGAACCTCCTGAGGTCACCTGAAGTCCGAGTTGCTTTGTGATGCTATGAACTCCAGGAAGCATGCTGCAGGCACACGTTTCAAGATTCTCTGTTAAGAAGTTGTATTTACTAACTTTTTCCTCCATATACTCTCAAGACAATTAAATAACTGATTCTGCCTGTCTCACCGAGACTTGTTCTGGGTTTCAAACAGTATTCTGATTTGTGCCTTTTCAGCACTGACAAACATCAACTCTACACCATCTTGATCAGGAATCAGTACCAGCACATGCTCACACGCACAGACTGCAGGTCTAAATTACCCCCGCTCTACCCGCCTCCATTAACTGTGAAGAAACACTGCAAGAGGTGCGTCATGGACTGGCAGACAGCAAAGAGGCAACCATGAAGAGACACGGCGGATGCAGGAGTTAATGGAGCTACTGATGAGTCTTTGAAAAGAGAGCCACAATTTAAATTATTAAAGCAGTCAAACCTTTAATGAAGTTGGTTATAGCCTCATCATAAGGCTACAGGAAACTACCTACTGGTTTGTCAGCACTAGAATTTCTAAGCAGTGTTCAAGCCCTGTAATTCAAGCGCTTTTTATTCTATGTTTACAGAGTGCTAAAAGCCACAATTTAGCAGGGTAATGCCACATTTAACTAGTAACTGTGCTCACATCTTTGTGAAATGCAATCAAGACAGTCATATCTCACCCTGCTAAACTTTTGAATCCAAGTTACCTACATTTTGAACATTAACATACAAAATTGGCAATGAAGATCATTTCCTTAAAGTGAACAAACATGGACTGAAGCTCAATACCGTCTCATAAAAAAGGATGTGCTCTGAAGTTTCTGTGGTATTCTGTGAGAAATCCTATCGGTAATGATATTTTGCTTTAGAAGTGACTTCTTCTGTACCTAGCAGGATACATGGAACATTTACTGTAGAACAACTGCCTCATGAGATTAATTTCATTTATGGGGAGTACTTGTAGATTCCCAAAGCTGCACAGATTAATGGATACAAATTTTTAGCCAGATGAGACAAACACGTTCACCTGAACGGAGACATGAACCATGCCTCTTTTTCCCCAAGAGATCTCTGAAAGAACATCCTGAAAGCTCTGCTCACCTGACCAGATGCAATGCAAATCTTTAAGAAGAGACTCAAACAATGACCTGAGAGAAGGATCTAGGAAACTAGATGGGACAGAATACACTCCAGTACTCTTGAAAGGTGACCTTGAAAAGAATAACTAGGAAAGCAAAAATCCCAACAATTCCTAACAATGTATGAAGCTGACTTAAAAACTGACTCTCCTGCAACTTTTGAAAGACTCAGTACATGAAATTTGACCTTCTTTGTTCTTTCTGGAAGACTTCTGTAGGAGTCTCAGGTGTTTTCTCTGTTCTCACTTTGACTGAAGGGGCACAATCTTTGAAGGACAGCACTCTCAAACACTTGGTTCATATACATTTATACAGAAAGCAAGAGACTGGTAGTAGAGGAGTTAAGGCAGTCCAGCTAAAAGTCCTTTCTTCCCTGCTCATTTTTTTCGGCATCTCAATTCTTGCAGAGTCATTATTTCGCTAGTTATTCAACAATTACGTGGTCACCTTAGAAACTCATCTCTCTTCTGCCTAAACTTCAAATACACAGAGAAAAATTTTGACAAAAAACTTTTCTGTCCCTCCTTAGTTTTAAGATGATGAAGACTAGCAGAGACTAACTGCTAATTTTCATTTGGCACAATGTTTTGTTAAGCTGCCCTTTCACATCATTATACTTTTGTCTATTTATTCCTTCATCATTACACTCTGATTGAGCTTGTAATGCTAGAGTAAGGAGGATGCCCTCCTCCTTAAGGCAAAGGACTAACAGAACTGGCTCCGAGAGTCTGAGGCTCTATTCCCAGTTCTCTTTATGAGCTTGGGCTGCAGTAATCCACAGCTCAAATTCTGCCCTATGCAAATTAAATAATTTAAATATACACTCTGTCTGAGAATGTAAAAAAAGATTTCACAGCTTTTAAGAAAATCTTCCCCAAGCTTACCTTCTACACAGAGGAACAAACCCAAACGTTCTTTAGAGGAAGAAGGTGAAGACTGCAGACTACAAAGTGCTTGAAAAGTTTGGAAGGGGGAGCGTCCTTTTTTTTCCTTTTAAGAGGAGATAAGACTCCTGGTGACCAAGACAGGAGTCACTACTTGCAATACTTGTAATAGTGTCCAGATGCTTCTGTCTCAATGTATTAGGCACAATACAAACAAAGCAGTCAGGGAAAAGTAATAAAGGCCCAGGATGAGCTATGGCGTTGGAGAAACAAAGCTAGGAGAAATAGGTGACTACTGCCCAGAAGCTGGCAGGCAAAGAACATCTCCAGCCTGGTGCAGCAGAATACAGAACACTAAGAAAAGAGTTTGGTGGTACAGGAAGGTGACTGGGGCAGGACAAGCGTGAATTCAGCAGTACTGCCTTGTAACAACGCAAGGCAGCTGAAGACTCATAGTCACAGGGAGGGAGAGGGGAGCAAGAGGTTCCAGTATTATTAAGACATACACTACAATACAAAAGGCAAGTCTCTTACTGATAGACGACAGCTCATAATAAGGCATTTAAGAGCTTTTTCTATAATGTGACAGGAAAGAAAGAACAAAGAACTTTTAAGACAGCGTAGGTGAGCAGGCTAGAAAAGAAAAAGGCTCATAAACTTGCTATTAGAGAAAAAGATTACCTTTTTTTTTTTTTTTTAAGATAAGCTTGAGACAGGATCTGGACTACTAGGAGGCGGCAGAGGCAGACAGAGAGACAACCAAGATGAGGACGAAGGGGAGGATTTAGAGAATCGGTAAGGGGAGACAGCTGAAGTGTTTCAGAACCCTGGATAGAAAGTGTTTTGGAAATGTAAAAAACCTCCTTGAATTCACTCCTTAGAAATCCTTCCCAAGCCCAGGACTCTTCAGAACGTGCACACCCTTTTGGCATACCTACTCCTTTTCCATGAGGAGCTCTGGAAGGGGCAACACATCACAGACGACACTGTATTTACTATTTTACAGCTACTGAAAAGCCACTTGTATCTTACAGAGCTCCTTTCCAAAGTCACTAGAGAAAGAGGGTTTCACACCCAAAAGACAAGTTCACCCAAAAGCCTATCGGAGTTCTGCTCATATCGGCATGTGGCATCTAGCGCTCTCGACTTCAGGGACTCAGGAACGTTTGTGTTCAGCAAAGCATTTCAAAGCAGCACAGCCCCAAGAGACTCGCTTCTCTCCCAAACCCTCAGCTGACCGTCCCCAAAACCGATCCACTGTGTAAGCCATGACAGCGGGCTTTCCGCAGGCCGCGGGCTGACTGCCGAGGGCTGAGGCACAGCTCCTGCTACTCCCGTTCTCCCAGAGCGCCTCACGGGGCTGCGAGCGCAGGTTTCGCTTCGCCGCCGGGATCAGGCTTGGCGGTGGCTCCGCAGCGGCGGGTTAGCACGGCACCTGCTAGAAAGGGGCTGGAGAATTCCGGCACGGAAGCCGGCGGGCTCCCCTGCCCTCCCCGCGGCTCCAAGGCACCGGCTTGACCTTGCTGGGGAGCCCTGGCCGCGCCGG
>JAVJGI010000032.1:4881526-4892295 GCA_035590275.1 Ibycter americanus
GGCACCGGTCTCATCAGATCCCCCCTTCGCGGAGCCCGGCGAGGCCGGAGGGTCGGCTTGGCGGGTGGCGGTGGCCCGCGGCGCTGTGGGGGAGCCCCTGTCCCTCAGCGCGGGGGCGGCAGGGGCAGCCTTGTGCTTTCCTGACAGAAAAGAGTCTGGTAGGAGCAACGCTAGTAGGCCTGGGCTTCCCACATAAACCGGGCTGCCTGCTCCTTGACTCCTCGCTTGCCCACACCGAAGGACTCCCGGGGTTCGGTTGCTCAGGTGTCGGGCCCCCAGGGTCACCCCACAGTGTCCCGAGTGGCCCTCGCCTCACATTCCCTCCATTGCCCAAAATCACTGGCAACACCAGCCATGGCAGCTGGGAGGCAGCCAGCTGAGGTGGGGTGGGCCCGACGCCGGGGATGCAGGCCGCGGCCCCGCAGGCAGCCCTGCAGCCGGCAGGTCACAGCGTGGAGCCAGGACACGGGTATATTAACTAGTAACCTTGCATTTCAGTACAGCAGTCTGTCTCATCTAAATATTTACGCTTTTTACAGTATCTACACCATGTGGTGCTGCCTCCTGTGCCGGCGTGGTGCCTTGTTTTGTGCTCAGACTTGTCTTTTGGGGCAGGAAAAATCCCACCGAGTTCAGTGGCCATTTGACCAAGTGAGCCAACCTCAAGAAATGAGGCAGATGGCAATTTGGGATCAGATGAGCACCAAGGAGGCTGGCTAATGCAAACTGTGTTATTTGAGCATGTAAGTGACCCCAAGGACAAAATGAAAGATCATGTTTCGAAAATAAATCCCTCGCATTTTTTCAGGTTGAAACAAGAGCGCGTTTAGGGAAATGATTTTCAGGGCCCCACATGTTCAAACAGAAGCCTCTCAAGGCTGCAGAATCACTTTCCTGGTTTCAGTGCAGTCAGGGCTGGGCAGCAAGCCATGCCACCACACCTCCCATCAAGTCCTGCGCACAGCCTCGGGCAGGCTCGGGGCTCAGCCTCCATCCCTGCAGGCTCTCGACTGCAGAGCAGGAGCAAACTGGTTCAGCGCTGAGCAAACTGGGGCTGCTCCTGCCCGCTCAGAGCCTGTCCTGGGCTAGAACAGTTTGTTTGCGCAGCTGCCACAGGGACTCTGATATTGTATCTCCTGTATCAATGCACAAATGCAGCTCTTAGAATCTGCGTCTCCCAGGGCACGTTGTCTGGGGCTCTCCCCGGATCCTTCACGTTGTCCACATGATCTGGAGCTTTGTACCTCTGTTTCCTGAGCTGGCATGCTTAGGGCACCCTGCATCTCTGAGGGTGCAGCACATACTACTGCGCAGATACCTTGAGCGTATCTCTACCCTTCCCAGACTTTTCCATCCATTCCTTCTCCTTGCAGAGGAGTTGAATAACCCATGTTTTGAAAGCGGAAGCACCTTAAGCCAGTGCCACTTTCCCTTCCAGAAGCCTCTCACTTCCAAGTCCTGTTTGCAGCCAGATTTTTCTTCAGTCCAGCATTCACAGTATCTCACAGCAGTGCAGTAGTGCCATGAGAACAGCTTACATTGGCTTAAGCAGCAAAAGCCAAAACCTTACAGGAATGCAGGCTCCCTGTGAGCCTTCCTGCCTCCCACAGAGCTGACTTGGGATCTTCCTGTCCATTTCCTCCACCATTCTTCTCCCAGGGACTGTTCTAGGGACTCCCCATCTCTTCTTTAGCCTTGGCCAAACAGACTGTTGCTTTTCCATCTTTTTTTGCTGGAGAGGATCACCTGCCAGAGGCTTCCTCCCAGGCAGAATGATATCATACAACCTGACGATAAGGTGGACACCAAACTGCAAAGAGCACTCTGGTACATACTCTGCTTCATGCTCCACTGACAGGAATGTTACTGCTTAAAATAAAATGCTTAAAATAAAATTAATGTTAACCTGCACAGTTACAGCTTAAAATAAAAAGTGATTCTTTATTTTTCAGCCCCCTTTAGCACTGTGCTAGACCTTAGACAAAGTCACTGGAGCACAGGCTCTTGTTCTCTGCAACTGTGGGTGCACTTCTGAGCTCAACAGGCCGGATCTGTGCACATAGGAGTTTCCAGGGCTGCCTCTCCCTGACCTCTGTGTTTGCATGTGGATAGGAGAGGGGAAAATTGAAGGCAGAAGCTTGATTTTGGGTATTTTGGGAAGGGAGGGGGTGGCACGTTCTGGCTTTCTGCACTATCTCTTCAGCTGAAAAACACAGGTCTCATCCAGGAGGCCACAAAATGCTCCCTCAAGGCATCACGTTCATGCCACGTCAGGCAGAAGCAAGGAGTGGGCAGCGCTGATTCAGCGGCTGTCTTGTTTGGTCTTGTCTTGGTCCAGTCCAGTTCCAGAGACCCGAGAGGTTTGCACAGGGCAGAACCAACTTCTGCATCTTGGGCAGTGGGGAACCGGCAGCCCCGGGTATTTTCAAGAGAATCTGATGGGTGTTGTTGCCAGTGTTATTTAACTTGTTTAATGCCAATATAAATTGCCACGTGGAGCCATACCTCAGGGCAGCTATATGAGGGAAGCTGTGGCCCATCAGGCAACCTGCTCAGCCTCAAAGCCTCCCTTTGCCTTTTCTCACCTGTCTTGAATACCTTCCAGACCCAGAAAAAAATGGATGTCAGAGCCTTTGCAGGTTTTTCCCTGCTTTTCAAGGCTTTTCCTCTGAACTGTGGGGTTTTCCATTTCCCTCTGAGTTTCTGCACTGTTCCACGAGTTTCTCTCCGCTGCCCTCTCTTTTTGCCTCTTGGAGAGCTCTTGCACATCCCGCACCTCCAGATTTGGCCTCAGTTTCTCCCGTAAAACTTTTTTGAGGACTTGGCGTTGCTGCTGATTGCTCTGCTCTGTTTCTTCTGAAATACTCTGAACCTGTTGGTGCAGGCAGCAAGGGGGCTTATTTCCTCCCATTTAAGGGAGAGCCACAAGTCAATCTCCCCTAAGTTTTGTTCCAAGAGATTCGTGATAAAAGTCTTATCTTCAAAGAAGCAGATTTCTCACAGAAGTCAACACATAATTTTTGTTGTTAATGGGTCAATAACTGTGGCCTACCATTTTATTCATTACACGGCATCAGGAAGGACCTGATCCACAGATGAGGACAGTAGAGCAGAGGCACTGTGAACCCATTGAATAACCCTGGCCCTCAGCCAGCAATGCAGCCAAAATGCCCAGAAGCGAAGCTGCTCTGCTCTCCAGAGGGATAGTCTCAAAATCCCAGATGGGAATCTGGTTTACATCCTTCAGCAGCCTCTGTTACTGTACAAGCTCAGCATTTCACAGACCTTGGACATGTTTATCAAAACACTGATCTAGCCTGCTCTAAGAGGACAGTGAGTGACCATCCCCACTTAACAGATAGTCACAGAAGATTTCCTCAGGGTCCTTTAAGACAAGAATGGAGAGGTGGACCAAATCAGAGCCCACTCCCATCCTTCTTAATTAACACTAACATCTTTAATTGTCCAGGAATGTTCTGCAGCCATTGCAGAGTCCAAAGTCAACTTTTTGTGTGCATAAACTCTCCCCTTGTTTTCACATACAGATGTGGCTGCTGGACAGCCCTCTGTCTCAGTGCCAAGCCTTGGCTTTTACATCTTTGAGACAACACATTTTCCTGCTGCTCAGGGTGAAAACCTGGGATCAAGGAAAGATGAAAGTACAGCTCAACAACTGAATGATAAAATGCCAGATTCTCTGCAGGTTTGCTGATTATTTCAACCTAAGCACTGTGAATGTGGGAAATTAGCACTCAAAAGTAATTGAAGAACTTGAAGGAAGAAACAAAGGATGAAGATACCTAAACAACCTTAATTTTGTCCTGTATTCATCCCTCTCAGTAATTATGTTACCATGATCAAAACATATCTGTTGTCATCCCAGATTATACTACTTCAATTTTTAATTGTTGGCAATGAAAGTCTCATCTTACCTTAATTACAACCTCATTTCTCCAAATACAGTCTATATGCAAGACTTCAGGAATTTTGACTGTATAGAGGTTCGTCAGGTCTTCATTATTCTTTTCAAATATCACTCAGAACAAAGAAAAAATTGTAAAATAGGCAGCATCTCTTAAAGAAATCCCTTTTAATCCTTATAATTCATGAAATATTTAATGGATTTATTTTTATTTCTTTGAGAGTAAGCGCTGAGCATTCTGGAAAGAAGTACCCTTTCGCACTAAATAAAAGCTAGATCCCTCTTGGAAGGGAAAGAGAAAGCAGTTCCTGGGCAGCCATGCCGAGTGCCTCTGCCGCCCATTCCCATCCCGCATAACCCTGCTCAGATCGTGACTGTGCAGATCGATTCATCCTGCACAGCTGAGCTGTAACCTCAGACAGAATTAGAGACATTAAAATGCCTGCGGAGCTAATTGCATCTGTGGCCAATGCTCAGCTGCTGAATAGGGGCAAGAGAGAAATCTGTTACCAAGCTGACCTTCCTGAGGAGATATCTTGAAAAGTCTGCCCAGTGTCCTAGAAACACCGCACAGCACTTGGGATCAGTTTGCAGAGGCCACTACACCAGGGTGTTAGGTCCACAGCCTCAACACATCTCCAGGAGCCTACAGGAGCTTTATCCCACAGTGCCCTTTGGCAGCTTCTGCCAGGACATGGTGAACCATGCCCTGAGAAGAGTTGTTGAGCTGGAAGAGGCAATGACCAGTTGGTCCCTGGCCATGCTCCACAGACGACTCATGAATTTTCAGAACTCAGTTATAAGTCATCTCTTTCACTGGCTGCTCTTCAGTCTTGCTTACTCCTTCCTCGTTTGAACATCTGCTCCAACCTTGGGTCATCAAACATGAAGGTTTTTCCCTGCGGGCCAGGCTGTCCCATCCCGTGTGGCCTCAGACCTGGTCGCCATGGGTTCGGCAGCTCCCTCCAGCTCAACCAGGCTCACACCATAGCAGCTACCCCCGAGCCTTGCCCACATGCTTCCATTTGCTGTCCTGTGTGGCTGCTCCATGATCAACTGGTTCAGCTTGGCTGGTCCAGCCTGGCCCAATCTGCCAGTCCAGTCTGGCTTCCTTATATTTGCAGATCCTTTCCCTCCCAGGGGCTGGGCTTGCAGGCCTGAGGTTTGTTTAGATACGTTCAGATTATAGCTCAAAAATGGGTATAAATTAAAAACCTGCTTTTGTGGGAACCAGTGGTTTTATTCCAACTGGGCCACAAAGTGAGTGACTCCCTAATTCAAGGTCTTTTGCTGCCTAAGTCTCAAGGGAAGGCCTTTTTGTTTTTTAAATATGCGTTGTTGCATTACAAAAATTTCTTATATAATTAATTCAGAGCTGGCATGGGGGGAGCAAAACTGAACCCCCTTGTTAGCTCTTGACAGCAAAGGCTCTGAACTATGCCAGGGTAGGTTCAGGACTGGTTTAAGCCCCTCTAACTCCTCAGCTGCACCTCACAGTCACTCAGCTGTGGGTAACATGACTGAGGTGAGATTTGGTTTGTGCTTGCTGGGTCCAGCAGCAGAGAGATGGGTGGGGGGCAGTGAAAGGCTGCCCGAGATCAGGGTCACTTCCCATATGGCAGGTCCCATCCGGGATCAGCCCATGGGGAAAGGAGCCAGGAGAGATGTGAGGAACCTCCAGAGGGCCTCAATCATCTGCTTGGGAGATGCTTTTAAGCTCAGCTCCCTGCTTGCCTGCCCTTGCAAAGCAGCCCTCTCCTGCTGGCCCCCCCCCCTCCAGAAGGAATTGCACTTTTTTCCAGTAGATTTGGGTTGTTTTAAAGAGTTTACAAACTATGAGTTCAAAAGCCTTAAGCTGGAAGGTTTTGCTTCTGCTTCCCGAGCCCAAGGGGAAAGTACAAGGAGAAAGGCAGTGCTGGGAGGACTGAGGAGCCCCCATCCCTCACCCCAGTGAACACAGGCACCATCTTCCTGCCTTCTGCTGCACAGCCCCACTGCTCATAGGGCCCGGCTGTCTGGATGCCGAAGAGACAGACAGATCCGCGTGCAGAAATACCCTTGGTGTGAACCACAGGTGATGTTTCAGATACTCTTTACAGGTCTAGCCTTGCTTCCCGGCAAAGATTTTGCAGTGCTGCTACAAGTTACCTGTGTCAGGGTAGACAAGTTGCTGTGTTTCTCTGTGCTATTTTCTTCCTTGGAGAATAAAACCAAGCTAATCATCCCTCTGCCCTCTGTACCTGCTGTACCAGCTCGGCAGATGGCAGATGGCTGCTTGCTGCCAGGGGCTGGGTTGGAGCCCAAATCAGCTGGGGGTCTCAGGGCGCTCCAGCGCTGCACGGCGATCACAGCGAGGGGTGGCAGGGAACATCTGGCTCCTGCAGCTGAGGCCGTTGTCTTCACCAGTGGGAAATTTGCACCCATGTGTTCAGGGAAAGCAGCAAGGAAAAGAAAATAAAGGCTGGGCTGGAAAACATTGGTGGGGAAAAGGTGAAATAACCTCCTCCCGCACACATAGTCTGTGTTGGAGGAGAGGAGCCTCTCCCCATGCACACAGCTCCCTCTGCACCCTGGTCTCTACTGGGTTCTTGGCTCTGGGCGCAGGTCTCAGCAGGCTATGCCTCGGGCTGGCGGATCCACTGCACAGCCTTGCAGGCATTGCTCCCGCACCAAAACCTGCCACCACTCCCCAACCTGCAGCGTTGCTAAGTGACAGCTGATTTACCACATCACTTACCCACCCTGGGACACAGCAGGAAAACAAAGGAAGAGGTATGGGCAGTGCTGGCCAGACCTCATCTCCACCACGGCCAGGCAGTGCGTAACCCACATCTGGACAGGCCACCTTAACCCTCTACTGTCTGGTGTTAAAGGTCAAACATGGATGAAATGGAGCGGGCAGAGAGGTTTGGCCGTGTGTGCCAGGAGCTGGTGGGCGCAGCGGGTTGCGGTGGGTGTCACCAGGGAGTGGGAGAGCTCAGCCACGTGTGGTTTTCTCCATTTGTGCCTTCTCCTGCAACAGCAGCCCCTGATGCTCCTACAATGCAACCTATGGAAGGCTGAAGGGAAAAGATGCCTCCTTGCGAAATTTCCTGTGCAAAATTAGAGGGGAGTGGGGTTAGGATTAACAAAAAATTCATTTTCAAGTGTCTCACCTGAGCTTCACTCTCTTCTGTACAAAAGGAGTCAGTGAAGGAGTCTTCTTGTAAAGAGCGAATCCCCACATTTCATATCGGTGCAGAGTCGTACCACCCTGAGGGAAGGAGGCAGGACACCATCTTAGGTGGGAACGTGCAGGAGAGAAGCACCATGTTCCCTGCTGACAAGACTTCTCACCAGTAGTGCCACAGTGCCATTACCATCCAAAACCTGCACTGACGTACAGCGGGGCGAGCTGAGGAGCTCTGGGCCCATCACCAGGGAAAATGCCTGAAGTGAGAAGAGGGCAAGGTTGGCTCTTGTGCAGGAACCATGGTGGCTTGCAGCTTGTTCCATCACTTCACATGAGTGACAGCTGCTGCCTCCGGTAGAGACACTGGAGCCTCTGCAATGGAAAACCAAGGACCATTATCCCCACCTTGCCGGTGTGGAAACCAGCTTACCCAGAAACATCAGGTCTCCCTAGTTTCCAAATGCAGACATGTTTCTGTCCCTCAGTGTATTAGGCTCCAACTTTTGAACTTATTGGCTAATTTGTAACAAAATTGGAGAACAAATGTTGTGAAAACAGAGTGTGAGAGATGTGCACACAGAGGGGTCAATCAGCACACACATGTGACCAAGGCATTCTTGAAGAATGTTGTTGTTTTCTGCTGTTACCTTAAGGCTTATAAATGCTAACAAAAGCCTGTTGTTTTAAAGGTAGTTATACTGCACACAGCACCGGTGCTAAACTGCAGGGAGCCACAGCTCTTCCCAAAGCAGCAAGTCTCTCCCTTTCAGGGTAAGCTTGGAGGAACAGTGCAAAAAAAGCCCAACACAACCTCCAAAATCTCACCCCATTGAATCATCAAATGTCTGTACAGAGCTAGCAAGACAGCAGAGCACCACATTGATGTTATTTGTTCATTTATTTATCACCCTTTCCCCGTGCAGCCAAAGGAAAGAGGTGGATTGGCTTCCCCTGGCCTTTCTTGGCAGCTGAGCCGAGCAAGCAAAGGCAGCACCGATGTTTTTAGGACACCATTAGGACACTTTACATGGGTTAGGGGCTGCTGCATGCATCTCATTGATGGCTGACCTTGCCCAGACTTGCACCTGGGTCACACTGCCACCAGGATGGTTTTAGGCAGGGGTCAGGGGAGGTAGCTGTGGGGGCAGCTCCTCTACCACTCCAGCAGGGTGGTGGCTGGTCTGCCGTTCTTGATCCCACCGCCTCCCCCAGCCAAGCCTGCCCTGGGGCTGATCTGCCACATCCCTGCACCCACCAGCCTGTTCTGGTGGGGTTTGTCTGGCTTTGAGACTGACATTGAGAGTGAACCTCCGAGAACCCAAATCATTCTGTGTTTGCAGCAGGAAGCTCCCCACTTAGATTTCTGCTGGTGAGAAAACAAAATTCCCTGAAGGAATGTTGCCTGTAGACAGACATTTACACCCTTAACACCATTTTTTTCTCCTACTTGAGAGTATTTTCCTAGTGTGTTTTTTTAATTATTATTTTTATCTTTCCTGGCTGTAAAAACCTCTGGGAGCACATGTAAACTGCTTTCTCCTTTCCATACTGCACATGCTGTATGGATGGGGGTTTTAATGGTTTGTTAAACTATGACGGATCTGTCAGCTTCCCTCCTGATCCCCATCCTGCAGCTTTCAACCTGCAAAGTCTATTTAAAGGGGACTGCAAGCTCTCAAACACCAGCAGGTTTTGAGCCAGCTTGTCACCAAAAAGGAGCATCCCGTTAATGTATCCCACATCTCCCCGGGGATCTGGATGGAGTGGAAGGGGAGAGGCAGGGAGCAAGGGGCAGAGCACACCGCTGTCTCAGCACCCCTCTCCCTCAATGCCAGCTTAGCCTGAATTAAAAATCAGCATAAAAATATAACGCCGGGGTGTCTTACTGCACCCCTAAGTGGTGAGAGACACCAGCACTCGCTATCAGTGTGTGCTCCGAAGGGCAGGACTGCAGCCAGGGCCTCCGCAGCAAGAATTTAAGGGTTCCCTGAGCACATGGACTCAGTATCTTCCTGGGTTCATTTCCTGGGGGTCTTGCTCCTTCGTATCACTCAGGGATAGGATTGATGACTATCCCAGCACCTGGCTGATCTGGCAGGGCAAAAATTTTCAGGAAAAGGACTAGAAATAATTCATCTTAGCAGGACAGCAAGAAATACCCTCCGCTGCGGCCGGCAGGGCTGAAAGCCACCACCTCGGGAAGGCAGAGGGGAGAGAAGCCCTGCAGTCGGTGCCTCTTAGGGACAGAGGGAGGAGGACAGATGAAGGATGAGAAAGGGAAACCTGTTGGTGGCAAATACCTGCCTGCTGGGAGGAAAGGCTGCGTATAGGAGCCGGGCATAAGCAAGAGGCCAGGGACAGCCTTTGGGAGGCAGCTGAAGGCAGCTGCCCGCAGCTCTGCTTGCAGTGGCTGTGAGCAGAGAGGGCTCCACCAGCCCTTTCTGGGGCAGAGGAGCTTCTTTAGGGAAGAACAGCAATGCTGCAATCCTACAAAGAAGAAATGAAGATAATTAGTCAGTCTGGTACTTGTTTACCTTGTCATAGAGGCTGGTTTTCGGTGCACCCACAGCATCTATTCAATGTTCACTTCCTCCAGACGGTGAGATGGAGGTGCTGGATGAAGCTGAAGCCCCCCAAGCCTGTTTCCCCATAAAGCCTAGAAAAGGGTGTGCAGTGATGCTGCACTGGGGCTGGGGCAGCTGGGCGGCCCGTGTGGGTCCTGGGCTGGGGCTACAGGTGCTGGGGTTGGAGTCTCCGGGGTCATCTGAGCAGGACTGGGGGGACACGCAGAGCGTAGCTGCTCTTGAATACCGAGTTGTGTGTGTGCGTGTGTGTGTGAGAGATTTCCTCAGCCCTGGAGATGCCAGTATGCCACCACTGTTTGGGGGGGGGGGGCGGACGGGGGTGACAGCCCTTCTCTGTGTGTGTGTAAATGCATGATGGGGGGTGCAGGCCACATCTCCCCAGCCCTCTTCAAAGGAGGGAAATGCACCTCTGTGTACGTGTATGTGTGTGTTTGTGCACATGGGAAGTTTTGCACATGTGTGTGCACATGTGCGTGTGTGTATGTGCATATACAGGGGGTGTGGGGGTGTGCCCATATGTCTGTGCACATGTGTGTGTGGGTGCGGGTGTGGGTGTGGGTGGGAATGTGTCTCTGCAACTGCATGTGCACATATTTGTGCCTGTGGAGATGGATGTGTGCATGGGCACGTGTGCACATATGTATTCACATGTATATATACGTGTTTGTGTGTATAGTTTCCAGGTGTCTGGCTGCAGCCCCTGGCCCCTGGGCAGGGTTGCACTGCCTGCCTGCCTGTGTGTGTCTGTCTGTGCCATACATGTGTGTGTCTGTCTGTGCCATACGTGTGTGTGTGTGTGTGCGTCTGTGCCATACGTGTGTGTGTGTTTGTGTCTGTGCTGTACTCCTGTGTGTGTATGTGTGTGTGCCTGTGCCATACGTGTGTGTGTGTGTTTGTGTCTGTGCTGTACTCCTGTGTGTGTATGTGTGTGTGCCTGTGCCATACGTGTGTGTGTGTGTTTGTGTCTGTGCTGTACTCCTGTGTGTGTATGTGTGTGTGCCTGTGCCATACGTGTGTGTGTGTGTTTGTGTCTGTGCTGTACTCCTGTGTGTGTATGTGTGTGTGCCTGTGCCATACGTGTGTGTGTGTG
>JAVJGI010000032.1:4893330-4912703 GCA_035590275.1 Ibycter americanus
GGGGGGGGGGGGGGGGGGGGCAGGGGAAGGAGGAAGGGCAGTCTCTGCCAAAGGCAGTCTGACATGCCATAAATACTGACGGTTTGGGGAAAGCTTGAAACGCCTGGAGATCCCTATGCGAACGGCGACTTACCTGGAGTGGGCAGGAGTGCTGTAAGGGAGAAGTGTCCACTGCAGACCACCGAAAAAAATGGGAGTAGAAAGATCAGCTCCTCTAGTACCCCTTCCTGGAGTGCAGAGAGAGGAACCATCCTTGATGTCTCATAGGAGATCTGGGGCTGGGGAGCAGATGCTGAAGGTCTCATGCCACAGCTGGAGAAGCATCCCTAGGGTTTCTAAAAGCTGTACATAAGTTTCTAAGCACAAAAATAATTGAAAACAGCTTGGGGTATCTCTCTGTCAGGCCTTGGTTTTGCAGATCTTAATGAATTGGGCAGCAGGCTAGAAAATGATGGGTTTCTAGATGCAAATGATCGCATTTTTATTCCATTTGATAAGTGCCAGCACAATGTAGTCCTGCGCACCAATATATCTGAAACTTCAAGAAAACCCTTTTTCCTAAGCTAAAAGCAATTGCGAACAACAAGGCACAACAGCAACTATTTAAAAAGAAAAACAATAATTAAATGAAATTACAGGGACTTAGTTGATAGAAGTGACTATTGATAAAACAGATTTCTGTAATTCATATTATTGAGTCCTAGATGATAATTTGATCAAGAAAAGTAATACTAAAAATATCAATGTGGCCCATATTCAGTGGGCTGAAAACCAGTAACAAAATACATTTTAGAAAATAAGAATCAGTGAGATATTGGTATGCAGTGGGTGTTTTTACTAGGCTCATGATGAGATTTTTTATTATTTTTTTTTACCCTCAATACTGTTCAGTATCTTTATCAATGACCTGGAAGAAAATGTATAATTCCCACCGGTGAAAAGTGCCAATGACCCCAAAATGGGTAGAATAGCAATTAATAATAGTAATGAGTCAGTTGCGCTGCCTGACTCGGTTGTTTGATATAAAGGGCTTCTTCAAATACCGAAGTCAAATGCAAAGTCATATGTCCAGCAAGGAGGAGCACACGTCAAATATAAACAACAGGCAAATGTCTTCTGCCAAACAGCGACTGTGTCAAGGACTGAGGAGTGATTGTACACAGCCCACTGAATACAAACTCTTTGTGATGCTGTAAATAAAGCAGCGAATGCAACCCTTGTAGATGCAAACAGGGGAATATCAAGCAGAGGAAGAAAGGTTGTATTATTTTCATGTACAGCATTAGCAAAACCTTTCTCGGAGGAACAGTAACAAGAATTACATTAGCTCCGGAAACCAGGCTTTGTGGCAAGAGTCTAGAGAAGCTCAGTCCAGATCCATCGTTAAAGATGTTAAGAGACAAATTGATCATGGCCTCTAAGTATCTGCCTGGGGGAGGGATATGTGATATGTGAGGGAAAGGGGCTCTTTATTCAGTAGAATAAGGACTGGTGAGATGCCAGGAGCAGGTCTGGATACCACACAACTTCAGGCTACAAATATAGTGTGTGGGTTTGAGTGAAGGTAATCAAGCAGTACAAAGAAATACTTGGGTAGCCAATGGATTCTCTGTCACCTGAAGGCTGTAAATCACGACTCAGACATCTCTCAGGAAGATATGTTCTAGCTCTAAGAGGATGGCTTGCTGTGGAAATTTTCTATGCATATGTCCTATAGAGATCCTGGAACATAAGTTCTGAGATACCTGATGGGGACAAATGATCCTTCCACAAGGAAAGGACACAGAATTTAGCTTCTAAATCCCTCTTCATTTTTGTTTGAGGAACACTTCCCCTCAATTCTAAAAGAATAATCATGTGAAACCATGGGAATCTCAACCAAAATCTGTTACTCATTTAGCTCTGTGCTGTATGAATCCAACCAAAACAGTACTCCATCCTGTAAATGTTGCATTTCAAACAGCTGAATCTGTGCAAAAATACTGTCTTTATCTTTCAGGAAAATATTTGGGCTTTGTGAGCCTGATAGGAGGATGTTTTGCTTAACAGAGAGAGATACAAGTTATCTATTTAACACATGGTATTAATTAAGCCAAAAGGAAGTATAAGATTTGCACTGGTATGTCACTGTAGACATACCATTGTATGCCAACCATAATTTTTCTCAGTATGGACCTTACCATGTTTTATTCGGGCCAAAAGCCAACATTTTCCCATAGGATTTTTGCCTGACTAGGGGATGGGTTAACTATTTGGAAGTCTTTCCTAGTGGGGGGAAAGGTTCCCACTGGGTTATTTTTTCCACCAGTCATGTGAATTCAAGTAACATCATTATCCTTGGGTTTCCAGAAAGCTGGGCTGCTTCTTACAACCCCAGACCTGCAACTGCAACCCACAGCTGACCCTCACATCTGTGTGGAGCTGAACTTACTGCAACAGGGCTCCCTCCATCCTCTGCCAGTTGCAAGGCTGGGTCACTAAGGCTCACCAGATGAGGTTGATTCATGTCTGTGTATAAAAAATGAATATCATGCATATAAATTAATACTTAAGATAAGATATATAATGTATAATAAAAAAGTAGGTGAGATACAGTGTTGTACAGCCATCCATATCAAGGGGTTGAGACAAACACCCACATAGCCCTGAAAACACTTGGAGTTATTTGTGGTATCAGATGTGCTTTGAGATATACGTATGCTCTGAGTCACAAATTTGAGTTGTATTTTCCAGCTTTATGTGGCTATGAGAAACAGTTTAGCATGCTAATGTGGCGGGGAGGAAGGGTGAGAGGAGAGAAGAGGGCAGAGGTTGTTTCTAAGACTTGACATGAACATTGGTGGCCTTTAGCCTGCAATGAAACTCCAGATACATCCTAAAAAGGTATAGAAGTGAAAGTGGATCCCATGCAGAAAGTCCTAATAATTTGAGAAAAATAAGATTCAGAGCAAAGTCCTGCATTAAAACCACATGAAACCACCCCCCCACCCCCCCACTGTTTGGTGCCAGGGAGCCCAGCTGCTTACCTTGGGCACCAAATTCAAGCCAATTCACTTTAATTTCCCACCAACACTCAGAGAAACACTGAGCATGGAGTAGATGCTTAACCCTCCTCTCCCGCAGCCAGCTCAGGAGGGGAAACTCTGAGATGTCCTCATGTTGGCTTTGGCATCTCAGTGCCGAACTGCTGGGGACATGCGGAGCCACACGTCATCACCGGCAGCAGGATTTTCTGCCTAAAGGACATCTCCCTCCATCTTGGCCCCACTGCAGTTCCCCTACTGCTTCCTTCCCGTGCAAGCGATGCCACCCAAAGGACAAAAGCCAACAAACCAATGTCAAAAGCAAAATCTAATCCGTGCAGCCCTGCTAACGCATCAAGGCCCATGCTGGCACTCTTCCAGCTGATGAGCTTGTGCTTGCTTTGACAATTAAATAATTTCCCCACCTTGTCCCAACTCAGGGAACCCCAACACAACTGTTTCGTCCTCCTGCCTGGGGTTCAGAGCATGAAAACCAAAGAGTAGCCCTGCAGAGCAAGGTAGAAAGTGCATTTTTTCAATTAAAAAAAAAAAGGGGGGATTCACTTTGAAGGTGGTCTTGGGTAAACTACTGGGATTAAGGGCATCACTATGCAAGGTTAAAGGCTCCAGGGTTTGTGTGGTTCTCCCTCCTGGTGTTTCAGGATTGGAGAAGGAGCCAAGAAACCACCAGATTTGGAAGGAAGATGCTGAGTTTCTTCATAGTTCTGCAGGGGAAAGGTCTTGTACTGTCCCGTGGGCGTGCGAGAATCGGAGGGTTGTTCTGATGATTTCTGCAACCTGAAATGAGGGGTTTGGTGGGGAGAGATGGTATGAGGTCGATCAAGATGCAGTGGTTTGATATTGATTTTTTTTTCTGTTTTCTTTTTATTCTTTTTTCTTAAATTGTAGAAGAAAAGGCCTCTCTGTAAATTCCCCATTTTGGCACATTAGGCGTTTTTTGTCTTGCCTTTTTAAAGTTCTGAAATTTCTCACAACCTATCCTTTCACGTGCAAACTTCTGGCTTTAAGGAAATGGCCTTGCTCATCAAATACAGTTTTATTTCTGCCCAGCTCTAAGTACAGCCTGACACAGCTTCATCTTCAGGGCTCAGGTCACCAATCAAGCCCAACCCTTTCTGACACATCTCTGTCCACCTTTCCACCTCTGCCATTGATTAGCAGAGCTTTACTGGGCACCCTCCCTGCCCTTGCAGAGGAAGGTTTCAAGCCATCCTTCCCCTCTCCAGGTGGCATGGTGCCCACGAGGTCCAGCGACGTGGAGGCTGGGGCCATGGGGATGCTCAGAGCTGGGATCAGAGACAGCAGTTTGGGTGACCCCCAAGGGTGGGGTTGGGACACTATTATATGACTCTGTGAGAGGCATTTGGCCCTTTTTACAGCTATTTTTTTGGGCACTATCAAGCATTTGGCAGCAAATAGGCAATTTCAATCATATCTGTGCCATCTGCATATATCCCCACTGTTTCATCTCCTGCGCGTTGGTTTGTAGAGTTGCTCCAGGTCTGCTCATGTGGGAGGAAGGGCTTTGCGAGCCGTTGTTCAGATGTGGCCTTCTCACAGGAAGCCTCGCTACCTTAGATGTTTTAAACCTGTTTGGCCATAGTTTCCCACTCACTTCATTTCAAACAGTGCCAAGACCTGGACTTGGGCGGAAAAACATAGCTTGTAGATAGGGTGAATCCTGAAAGTCAGCAAATCTCCACTATTTTTCTCTTCCCTGCCCTTTCTGTCTAATCAGAATTAAATTTTCCCCTGTATCCTATGTGCACCTGTTATTGAAGAGAGTTTATATCCCAGCCAACAGCTGGGTAAAAAACATTTCTGATGGAAAACAGTGAAAGAGGACTCTGCCATAAAAGTAAAACTCTCTGTTGCATGGCTTCTTAAGAAAATTTGAGCAATTAAAAATCCCAGCAGGCTGTTCTTTGGTTATTCCATGCAGCCTTTCTCGAAGAGCAGCACCGAGGTCTGCTGCATCGCATAAAGAGGGTTTTGAGATGAAAGGATGGAGTCTTGTAAGTAAAAAGAGAGGAAGAGGCAGGAGCTGCAGCTTTTGTTTATGGTGTGTTGTTTTAATATCCTGAATTTCAAGAACCACTTTTTCATAGTTTTTTGAGATGACTGAACTGCAGAGCAGTTTAATGAGAGCATCGCTGCCTGGGACAGAGCTGGGAGAAACGTGCGAGCAGGATGACAGCTCACCCTTTCCCCTTTGGCTTAAACACGAATATATCTGCAAATGACCAGAAGCAAAATTCCATCCCCACCCCCCCTCTAGCAGAAGCTCGCCAGGAACTGGAGAGAGGCTTTGCCTCTACCGTCTGCAACATGAGTAAGAAGACAAGGCCTCTGCAAGGCTGCCTCGTGTTGCCATTTCATCTCTGGGCTGAAATCTGAATGCATGATTAGCTGGAACGATCGATGGAGCGACAGGAGGGTAATGGGACTCTGGGAGGAGGTGGCAAGCAGGAGGGCCTGGCTGAGCCCGGCGCTGCTCAGTGCTGGCAGGGCTCAGGGAGCGCAGGCGGAGCGGCAGCAGGCAGGATGCGACCTGGGGCAGAGCCAGGACAGATGTTACTTATGACACCCTGAGTGATGTATTGGACATGGGGAGTTGCAGTATCTGTGCTCACCTCCCAGCAGCTTTTTAAATGCTGGCTGGGCTCTGCGGTGCAGTAGAGGAGCTTCCACTGACACCCAAGCTGCTGAAATCTCCGCAAACAGCCAAAATCTTCCATAGGCACAAGGGCTCTGGGAAGGCAAGTCTGAGCCCAGCCAAGTGCTCCTGGCTCAGAGCGGTGGCAGACAGGGCAACCGGTCAGCCCAGCCTGGTGCTGTGGCCGGTGAGTCACCGACACGCCTCCACTCCCAACACTTGCCCAAAACTTGCTAAAACAGCAGTTTCTTGGGTGCTGTGCTGGGAGAACAGAGCAGCACCGGCAGGACTGCGGCACCCGTGGCTCCTTTGGGTGCCATTATACATCAGTTAATGTCACATTCCCATCACTGTGCCCCATACAGACTTCTTTCCATGGCCTTTATCACCAGCTTCCTGCATCTCAAGCATCTCATCTCCTCTTTATGACCCAAGGAGAGGAGGAGTTTTCCCAAGCACCAGATTAAACTCCATCAATAACTACTCAGGGTTTCTTTTAAAATATTTATAAGCTCTTAAATATTTAGCAGTATTTATTACGGTCTGTGAGACATTACATTGTCTCTATGACAATGCCACCTCCCAAAATGTGCCACGTACCTTCTCTTATTTCCACTGACTATAAACAAACCCGGCAGTGAGAAATCCAGTCCTACAACCTCATTCAAGAAAGAAACAGGGGCTCTGCTTCTATTTAAATACTGTTTGCGCTCGCTAAGGTGCTCGCACCTCCCGCATCGTCTTCTCTGATACATCTGAATAGCAGCCTGTGCAATGCCGGGGGTGTAAATTAGCTGAATGCTACACCCCACCAGTGGCAGCCCACATCTTTCCTGCAACCTTGGGCAAGTCACTTAATCCCTCTCAAATGGTGCAACATCTTGGCTTTCCCTGCCATGCCGTGTTTGGCGTCAGGTACCACAGCAATGGGGGACACAAGTAGGAGCGGCTAATGATTAGGCTGATCTTTGTGCATCTGAGCAGCAGCTGGCCCAAAATAGACATCCTCACCCCTGCATGCTCTGGTCTCTGAAATCCCTTCTGGCAGCAAGGGAGGGGGGCTGCAAGGGGTCCCCTGAGCTGAGGAAGAAGGTGCAGAGATGCATCGAAGCTGGGACCAAGACCACATGCCACCACTTGTGACCGGGGGGCAAGGGGCAAGCAGAAACAGTCCAGCTGTGTTGACTGTGCAGCATGAGTAACCCCAACCTTAACCTCTACCTGGGATGGGGGAGCCCAGAGCAGCTACGGAAAGACCCAACAACTTCTAAGACAGAAAAATCAGCCTAAGAGGGAGACAAAGCCAGGGCATCTCTGGATTTTGAGACTAGCATGCCCTCTCTGGCATTTATAAACCCTGAATCCAAGGGCTTGTGTGGTGCCACTGGTGTCCAGACAAGCAGGGCTGGAATTTTGGAGTGCCCTGCATGGAGAAAGTCAGACGAAGTCTGTAGTGTCCATCACAGCCCTGAAAACCAACCAGGGCCAGGGCACAGCTCTTGTCCCCCCAAAAGCAGCATTGCTTGCACATATTAATGGTGTGCAGTCATGCCTGGAGAAGACAGGCTAGGTTGGGAGCACGTTTTTTTGCTCTCCCTTTCCAGCATCAACTAGTTTCCTCCAGTAAGCCTGAGCTGCTGGATGTAGCTTGGTCATACCAGCAGAAAACTGCTAAATCCATATTTTGGGAAAAGAAGAACCTAAAGTCTTTAGAAATATTTATTTTCAAGAGCCACTATAGGTCTTTTCCTTGGAGGAGATGAACTGGGATAAAAGTCTGTTCTGGAGCTGGAGTAGGAGGCGGACCCATGGGATGGGTGGGGAGCCCGTCTTTCAGCCAAGCAAGGACGGACTTGCTCAGCCCCTGCTCCACAAAGGTTTCTACTTTCACTGAAAATCCAACAGTCCCTAACTGAGCTTAAGCCTTCCCTGAGGAGATCACATTTTGCTAAGGCTTATTGGCAAAGGAACTAAGAAAATCCAGTTTTCCCAGTGAGATCTTGTGAGCTGTGTGGGGATGCTGAAAGGCATAGCTTTGCTTCTGCCACCTTTGTTTTGTTCAAAGACACCATTGATGTTTCTTTTGGGGGAAATGGAGTCTTGGGAATAGATCTGCAAAGAGAGAGGGTTCCACAGAGGCATGCAGCCAGGTGAGATACAGCTGTGGTAATGGGAACATGACATCCCTTTGGTGTTACCATGGGGCTAAAGTCCTAACTTGGCTGCCTCCACCACCCCATGCTGTCACCAGCATCCCCCCAGACTTTCTGCATGTCTGTAGATGGGATATTTTCTGCCTGCACAATCCTGGATAAGCCAACACAAATCCCTGCCATGGTCAGCATCTTCAGATGCTTTGCCAGCAAAGAGAAGCCATGGTCAGACTCACGGCACAGGGGTCAGACCCACGTAGAGGCAACCCAAGACCAACAAAGAGCTGACAGGCAAATGCTCCCCATCTCTGCTCCATGGGGAATGAGGGACTGTAAATCCTCTGCTGCTGGTAAGGCTGTGATCCCACAGCACATCATTCCGAAGGAGCAGCACGACACGCACCGGGGTGTACAAAGCGCTGCCTTTGATGTGCTACAACGGCTTGGAAATGAAAACAAACTGAGTGCTTGCACAGGGAAATTAGGGCAGCAGAAAACAAGCGTGGAAATCTGTTGGGGTTTTTCTTCCCCCTGCTCCGTTAAAAAAAAAAAAAAAAAAAAGACATTTGGTGACACCGATTTCCCAGCCTGTGGCTGGCTGAGATGGGGACTGGGACCTCTCCAGGGATGAGCATTGATGTGCCTGTCCTACTTCGGACGTGCCACCCACATCCTGGTGGAAGCAAAATATAAATGCATGGCAGGATAATGAAAGTATTCGCCAGGTGCCTTTTGCTGCTACCCTTGTCCTGATTGATGCTATCTGTGGGCCCAGGGCAATAAAAATAATTTTGAAACAGAGCACTTGGAGCTATCTGGAATACCCTCCCCTTTGCTTGCCAAACAGTTTATTTTTGGTCCTGATACTTAGACTCTCATCAAAGTCGAGATACAGCCACAGAACACCAGCTCCAGGCCAGATTCACGCCGCAAAAAGATGCCACTTTACCTTGGGCATTGAGTTTACATCGCTTTACAACCGCTGGAGAGCTGTTAGCCTCACAAACCCCATAAGAGAGACAGATTTCAGCCAAAATCACACCAACTGCTTTCTGCCCAGTCCAGCTGCAGTGGGGTTCACTCCCCTGGTTTGTACTTAAATAAGTCCCGGTGCTCAGAGGAGCATTTTACACCGAGCGTGGGCAAATGCACATTTTGGGACATTTGCCTCGAAAAGCCAAGGAAAATACTGCACTGGAAGAGCAAAACTTGCTCCTCCCCACCAAGCACCATGCACAGCCCTTGCTGACTTAGGGGGCAGCCAGCGACTGCACCAGCCAGGGAAAGGTGCATGACCTCTCACGTTTCACTTCAACACCATGTGTACAGACACTCCTCTCACCTAGAGATGCTTAATCCTTTTCTGAGGGCTTCTAAGCAAGGTGTTTCAGTGCTGTCTTGCAGCAGGGAGCTCAGAAAATGTCCTTCTTTAGGTAAAGTTGTCTTCTTCATCCATTTTTACCTGCTAAGAGTTGCCTTTACCAGGTTAAATGCTGACCCTCACCTTGTCAGCCTCAAGACCTCTAAGATGCCCAGGCAACAGCTCTGGGTGTCAAATACCAAGCGGAGGATGGTCCACCTTGGCAGGACTCAGCTGCCTGTCCTGCAGGTGAGGCCCAGCAAGGTGCTGAGCACGTTTCTCCTCGCCCTGTGATACCAGGATGGAGGTCTCTGGGCAATAAATGATATCGCTTCTCCTTAGCAGTAGTGAGAGTGACAGCACTGTGCTAATCACCTGCCTGACAGAAAAGTAGGTCCAGTCCCTACCTACAGGAGCTGGTGGCAACTTCAAGTCAAGAAGCATCTCCCTGTACTTGTCCTCATGGTGCTCACCTGATGGTCATTGCCTGCTCCCACCTGCTCCACCACAGCCAGGTGGGATGCTTTAGCGGGGAAAAGCACTTTGGCCTGGGTTGTTTTGCCAGGCTCTTCCTCAGATGCTCCTTCTCAAGCTCTGGGACCTGGAGAGTTTCTTCCTGGGCCTCTGTGTGCCTTCTCACACCCACTGACCCCTTGCAATACTTCAGTGCTGAAAGAAGAGGGGAAAACAGGATGCCTTCAATTTAAATTTCAGTTACAATAATATCAAACAGACTGTTCCTCCCCAACTTCATTTAAGAAACCCAGATCACCTGGGACCAGCCAGGTCCCCTGCCCATGCCCCATCTTGCTGGGTCTCCAGCAAATGTTCTGCTGTTTCTAGGCCAGTTCACTGTGACTCAGTCTTCAACTTTTTTTTTTTTTCCGGTTTGTTTTAAACATCTAACTCCTCTTTTCTGTCATGAAGCCATGAGTGGTCAACAGATGATGATAGCATGAGTCTCATTAGTCATCACTCGGGCAGCTCTTGGAGTTGGAGACTGGTGGGGGACCTGGGCGGGCTGGCAGGTCGGAGGGTCAGGTGCTGCAGCATCACTTCTCTGGGGCCTTCCATAGTCTCTGTTTCCACCCACAAGTTTTGAGGTATCTGGTGGCCAATGCTTTTTTGTGCTTATGAAAAGCCGTTAAAACAAATGTGCAGCAATGACTGAAGCCATTTAGCATGGAAGCCCCTTCCAAATGTGTTACTTCTACAATGCCTGGGTGCAGCTATGGACTAACGGGGTGGGGGGAAAAATACAGAGCAATTAACTCAGAGATGAAAATCATCAAGCGTTAGGGGACTTAATGGGATTTTTCTACCAACCAAAAGTCTCCTGGGAATCTAACTGAGATCATCTAAAAGGCACTGAGCTCGAGGCAGGACAAGCTGTTTGGGTCAGTGGGACACACTGGGATCTCCCTACACTTGCCTGGGGAAGAGTCAACCCCATGATGAAGAATTACTCTCTGCCTCTATTCCTGCTTCTTCCCAAAAGAGAAACCTCTCTTGAAGAACAGTCAGGGCTTATTCTTCTAGAAGAAACATCACCTTGTCCCTCCAGGAAGTCCCAGGAATGAATGTGCCAATGGTTGCTCCAGCTCTAACTAAGGGGTGGCTGTAGGCGATGGGTGGGTGAAGACACTGGTTGGGGCAGAGAAAGTGGCCCTGAGGCAGGCGGGAGAGCTGGGCTTTGAGATGAGTGCATCTCTGAGGAATACATCCCTGATTTGGCATTCAGAGTTTTATATTTTTTTTAATATATATATAAATACATACACACACACACCACTCAATTAGACTGAGAATAACTGCTGGCTCCTTGCCCGAGTTGGGCTCGGGGTAGGAAGCAACATTTAGGTCCTGCAAGTGCTGCTAGCTTGAGAATAAAGCAAAGTGTGCTGGCGTATCTGGGTCACTCTCCCCTGCAGGAGAAGGTATTTTAGACAGTGGGAAAGCGCCTGCCTTGCCCTCGGCACCTCACGGCTGCCTCCCACCTCCCATCCAAGGATGTCGGAGGCCAAATTGCTTGAAATGAAAATGAGACAGCTGGGAAATAGTTTTGCCACCTTCATCACTCGTGGCTGTGCACCCTCCTCTGCTCTGGCTCTCGGGAAA
This sequence comes from Ibycter americanus, assembly GCA_035590275.1. Taxonomy (NCBI): domain Eukaryota; kingdom Metazoa; phylum Chordata; class Aves; order Falconiformes; family Falconidae; genus Ibycter; species Ibycter americanus. The sequence goes on from JAVJGI010000032.1 coordinate 4,904,662, forward strand.
GAGCAATTAAGACTGTGCAAAACTTTCTTGCCTCCCTGCTACCTCATGTGTGTTTTCAGAGGGCTGGCGCAGAGCGGGAGCGGTCTGCGGCTTCAATCCCCCGTGGGGAGAAGGGCATAAATCAGAGCTGGCCAGTGTCATTGTTTATTTTAAAAAAAAAAAAAAAAAAAAAAAAAAGAAAAAGGAAGTCTTAGGGGTGTGAATGAAAGAAGTACAAAGGCAAAGTAAATAGAATTTGAAATTACACCTTGAAAAATTGAAGATAAGGAATATTTGATTTCATTAACATCAATTTAGGTGATGAAGCAGTGCCAAAGGAACAAAAACATTGTGATTAAATATACTCAGTGAGAACCACCAAAAAGAAACATCTCTTAAATAAGCACTGATTTCCTTTTGGGGAAGCAGGATGTTCTTTTTTCATTCAATCTGGGCAAAATCATCACTTAACGTTTTTGTAGCCCTGGACCGAATCCTCTGATTGCTCTTTCCCCACCGTCACCTTGCAGGAAAGTGGTAAAGCCAAAAATATTTAAAGTGCATTTGCAGGGGAGGTAAGCAAAGCTGGGCTGGGGCAGCTGGAGATGTCACCAGTGCTTGGGAAGGGTTCTAGTGTCACCCCTGTCCCTTCCTTCCCCAACATAGCAAAGCTAAGGCCAACCATGACCTGGCACAGTGCAGCCGTGCCGGGAGGCGTGGAGCTGGGAGCCGCAGCTGAAAGCTCTCCGCCGCAAAAGTGCGCTGCCGGTGGGCTAATGCACGTCTTGGCAGGGGCCATCGCTGGTAGTTTATTTCTGTCAGTGTTTAAAAGCCATGCAAGGCTGTCTGGAGCATTAAGGACAATTTATACCGGAAAAGAAAAGAGCTTTTCTCTTCCAACCCAACATCCTTGCATTGGTGTTGCAGGCTATGAAGTGCTTATAGAGAATGAAAATACCAGAGGGAGTTTTCTGGGGCCCGGCATGGTCTTTTGGACATCACAGGTATTCAACAGGCAAGAAGAAATAGGCTGGGAAAGGGCTGGGAAGCCATGACAGAAGGCTGAGCTCAGCGACAACACCCGGGCCAGAAACCCAACAAACCAGCAGAGAAGCAGGAACAGGCCTCCCCAGACAGATGGCTTTTCAGACCAAAATCTACTCTTTCCTAAGCAAAAATCTTTTCACAAGCAGGGAGGGAATGTTGGGAGCTGCACAGGCGGCTGACCGTACGGAATATGGATGAGAAGAGAAATACAAAGCTGCTTCAGCGTCTTTGGCATCTGCCACATCTGCAGGGAGAGCATGAAGCTGGACCCCGCAAGCAGCATATTTTGCATGAAAGATGCAAGAAGTTTTGTAAAAAAAGGTCTTTTCTGGCAACATGGACCTGGGGGTTTGGAGGAAGCACCACAACATCAGAGCAGCCACAGCAGTTCCAAGAAATGACCCACCCATTTCCAGAAACCCAGAAGAACAAACAGTGCAGTGCTTGAGTGTGGACCCTCATACCATGCACAACCCTACTTTCTTCAGCTTGGAAGACCCAAAGGCAGCAGGACACCCAAGGACAGCAGGAGACTCACCCTCTTTGCCCTTTCTGTACCAGCCATGACCTCCACCCCATCTCCCTACCCTTGCTGCCCAACTCCTAGTTGCTCATCACATGGAGCCACATTACTGATCACCAGTCATTTCAAGATGCTGAGACCCACACCTCCTCCTGCACATGCCAGGAGCAGATGCGGTGGCAGGAGGCACTGCAGCCTCAGCCTGGGGTGGGGAATGAGCAACCAACTTCCGTGGTGTCTCTTACAAGAGCTAAAGCAGTTTTGTCTTACCTTGTGCAGAGGATGAGACTCAAGGCTCTATGAGTTAATGTGTTTGGACAGGCTCGGCTACGGCTGCCTGTCGCCCTCTCCATTTAGCCACTGAAGAGCATGTCAGTCTAAGAAGATTCAACCTTTAAAAAAAAAAATAAAAATTAAGTACTGAGGCTTTAAATGCAGCATCATGATTGCAGTGTGGACACATCTAGATGCTGCAAACTAACACTGCGATCTTGTGCCACCCCAAAGCCATGGTGCCACCTGGTCCGAATCCTCTGCCACCATGCAGCAGTGAGCAGTGAGGGTGGCTGCTCCTGCCATGGTGCTGGCCCCACTAGCGGCCTCCTGCTATCCCCCACAGCTCCTCTCCCAGTAGGACTTGAGATGGCATTTAAGAAAATGCAATCTTTTTAAAGGCTTTTGCTTTGAAGTGGATGGCTGTGAAGGTCTGGCTTAGCCGACAGTTACACAAACAAGCGAGCCAGCCGAGCTGCAAGCAAGCAGGCAGAGCCACCTGATGGACACAGCCCTGCAAATGGACATGCTCTGCCCCCAAAACAAGTGAGAATGGACTAGTTTGGGACTCAAAGAGATGTTCTGCAAGTTGTAGGCAAGGCAGGACCAGAAGGCACATCTTCCCATTCCCAGCTCAGCCCTCTGCTATACCATACTGCTGCTGCGTAGCCTGTGTGTTCATCCAAATACTTGCCTTGCAGAGATTTAATAGTCAATAAATATATAGTTTTTTCCATGCATATTTATTTCTGTTTGGTATTTCTGAGGTAGACAACAAACTCTGGAAAATGTAGATCCCAACTTCTATGTATATATTTTGGAGAGCAGCAGCATTTTTACAGATTTCTCTAAATATCCTTGTGCAGATTAAAAACCAAATGAACAATTTCAATGGCAACTCAGAGAGCAGCAACATCCATCTCCTCCCAGCAGCACACCCCTCCATGAGCACTGCGAGGCATCAGTATCCCATAGGATCTGTCCCGCTGAAGCTGTTGGCCTCGCTGTAGAAACAGGCAAATATTTTTTCCACCTGCAGAATTATATTAGTTTGCTTCGATTTCCAATACTTTGCGTGCATTTGTAGGAGGTGGACAGTTTTCTGCAGGAAAAGGTGTTTTATTAAGGCAGGCGGTGGTGGTGAGGACCTGGCGTGAGCTGCCGGGAGCCAGAGCTGAGATGTTGTGCCTCCAGCGTGGATCACATCCCCTGAAGATGCAGGCTTGGCACCCGGCTGTTTAAATACAGATCTTGAGAAACTGATGGCCAGGCAAAATCTTTGGCTTTTGCCACCAAAAACTCAAGGTAAATTAATACCATCAGCCACCCTGAAGCAGAGGTTACGTGCAAGGAGTTCAGCTCGTCTTCAGAGAGAGCTGTATAAAGGTGCTGTATGCAAAGGAGAAAGGTGTGGGGATGAATGGATCAGTGTTTTTAATCTCCTTCTGGCAAGAAAAATCAAGTCGGGACAAAGCAGGGAATAACGAGAGGATGTGTTCATTTAAAACTTGATGGCAACTTTTTTGTTAGGGCATTTCCTTTTCATTTTAATTTCCATTTTAGATAGCATTTCAATATAAAGGTAAATGTTGGTCCGTCGATCTTGGCTCCTCTGCACACTGAAAGCCCCAGCTCTCCTGCATGGCAGCATGCATCAGGGATGCCTTGCTTTGGCTTTTCCAAAAATCATGCCTAGGTTTTGTCCATGCCTGGTGGCAATCAGCTCCAAGAGTTTCAGTTGTCCTCTTTTGCGTGCTTCCAAGGTGGTCAGGATAGCTTTCCTGCAGACTTCCTCTGCTTCTAGGCCCATCCAAAACCACTTCACTCCTTCTAATTCCTCTTTCAACATCATGGCTCAATTCCTGGGCTTTTTTTCTATTTTTGTGGGGGCTTTTTGCTATAAAAGTGTCTTGATGCTGTTGTCTGTAACTTATACACTACACAGTCTTCATTTTTCAGTCTAGAAGAGGTCCCAGGACATGGTTTGTGTGAAAGATTCCAGAAAAAGCAGAATCAGGAAAAAAAGGCACTTTTTTCTCTCCCTCTTGATTAGCCTTTAAGGCACCAGTGGGAAACCCAGTAGCATTAATAAAGGCAAGCGCAGAACAGGAGAGGGAGAAGTGCTGCTGACACCCCCTGATTCCTCTTTTTAAAACTCAGAATGGAGAAGAAAGAGGAAATTTTTGCACATCTGGCTTTCTGGGCATGTGATTACGGAGGGCTGTCATGGCAGGCTGCAAAGGGAACCCCACCATCCACGGAGTTTGGTGCTTTCTTTTATGGTGCTGGTTCAACCTCAAACCCTGCTGCCCATGCAAAAAAAACCCCAAGAATTTTGTGTTTTTCTATGCGTGCTCCCCTATAGGGTGCTTTGCTGGGTGTCACCTGGTGTACAGATAGCCATGGTCACGCACAGGGCTGGGTTCAGTCCCCTCACCGCCCCAGCAAACCCGCTGGTGGATGGAGATGCTCCCAGCAGACGGATAACCAGCAAAGATGAAAAAATACAGTTCAAACCAAACTGCTGGTGTTAACCCCTTTGAGCTCAGGATTTTGAGGGCAGGGAGGGAAACTTTCAGTACATCTAATTCAGGCAGTTGAATTTTACTCCCTGAACTGATCAAATGATTGAAGCCCATTTTCCTCTCTCTGGGGGCTGGCACGCCCAGAGCACAAGAGCTGGGAAGAAAGCCAGGGAAAGGATTTCAGGTGAGTCTGAGGAAGAGGTTTTATTGATGTTGGCAGATCTCCCACAGGCTGTCACGGGAGCCTGGGGCTGCTCAACACCCTTGGCAGGGGAGGAAACAGTCCATGGCAATTATAGTTCTTTAATTGACTTTTAACCAACCCAATAGCTAGACAATATTCCCTGATAGAAATTTTAGCATTCGAAGGGGGAAAAAATCATTTCACCACAGTGGTTCTTCAGTGACACCCGTACCTCCCCGCCCTGCTCAGCCCCTCTTGCCTCCCTTGACGTATGAGTGCTCCCCATCCATCCCAAGCTGTTGCAAGGGAGCTCTAAAATAATTTCAGAGCTGGATTTTTGTCCTGAAGCAGAGCAGGAGCAAGGGCATGGGAGCTGCAGAGATGCACTGCTGGGAGGACGGGCCTTTCCTAAACAGCACAACCCCATCCACACCACCCTGAGACAACCATTTGACCAGGAAACATGCAGGAAAAATGTACCCATCGACGTACCCATGGAAAAGCCCCTTTGCCCACAGCTGCCCTGCCAAGCTATGCTCTCATCCACCCATCTTGCTGAGCTGTAGCCCAGTGCTCAGCTGCCACTCCCATGTGCTTGAACCCAGCTGGCGTTACCCTCATGGCACTAGCAGGCATGAACGAGCCAGTGGCTAATTTTCAACCAGCAGCAGGACAACAAGGTCTTTCTGCTGCCATTAGAAGCCCAGGAGCCCCAGTTCAGCTCAGCAGCTCCAGAAGATGTGGCAGGATTCCCAGTGTGCTCATGGTTCCTCTTTGTGCCCATTGCAACTGCGCTTGTGCATATGGCAAACACTGACTGTTCTCTTTCCCCTCTTTTTTCCTGTTTCTCTTTGGGAAAGTTTCTTTGGGAGGGGAAACAGGAATGTGGTTGCTTTGGCAAAGATGGATTTGTAGGGTGTGTCCCCTGCCCCAACAACCAGTGCTACATCGAGCAGCCAGGATGGGGAAACATCTCCCCAGACAGCAGGAGTGAGCTTTGCTGCTTATTTCCAAGGAATAACACAGCTATACCACTGAGGGAAGCAGCAGCCATCCCACGCAGGCTGAAGAGCTTTGCATCAGCTTTAGTAGGTGCCAGCTGGGGCTGGGTGCAGGTGGCGGGGGGAGGAAGGCTCCCTGCCAGCATCTCCTGCCTGCTGCCACACAGGCGGGCACCAGCCCTTCAGGCAGGGCTGCTCCTGGTCCCCTGGGCAAACACCGGCGGCTGGAGCGGGCTCTCTGAAAGGTGCAGTGTGCAGTGACATCTCGGGATGGCTGATGGATCCCGGAGTCACCTTAGCTTCAGGAATGCTCGTTTTTTTTGCAAAGGCAAAATATTTTCTAGATCCTCCACTTGCAAAAAAAAAAAAAAAACTCACCAAAAAACCCCAAAGAGGCGCTTTCTAATGACTCATCAATCTGATTTCCCTTTTTGCTTTTGCCTTTGCTATATTTTCTCTTCCTACTCTCTCAGTAGCTGGGGTGGGCACTGCTGCGCTGTGCACTCCCCAGCCACCCTCCCCACGCTTGGGCAGAGACAGGGCCAGCCCAGCTGTGGCCATTGCCACCACCGACCTGCCCCACACTCACAGCCCCAGCCTCTTCCTCCTCGCCTTCTGCTGGGCTGCAACCCCGTGGCGGTGCCGTGCTCGTGCACAGGCACAGTGGACCTGGGGGACCAGGCAGTTGCAATGCACCCAGTGGGAGAGCTCGAGTAAAGCAGGGGGTTATACAGCTGCAAAAGCTTTGGCGGGCAGGAGGTATCGCTGCTGTGGCATGAGGAGATGGGATTTTCCATCTCCAGCATCCATGAGAACCCTTCTTTTCTTCTCTGAGAGCATCTTCAGAGAACCCTTGGGGCACAAAAGCGTGTGCCCTGGGGCGGGAGGAGGGAGGCTGGATGTGGCATAGGAGCCTAGGGCAGTTTAGCAACTCCTCACTAGTGTTTTCATCCTCAAATGTCACCTTTTGGAAATACCAGCCTGAGACTGCACCAGGCTTGTCTCTTGGCAGTGGTGGGACACAGGCAGCACGTGGTGGTGAACAGGGAGGGGGGGTGTAAGAGCCCTGCAGCTGCTGAGGGACTGGCTGGGCTGCGGGTGATGGGTGCCACGAGAAGGGGACCCAGGGATGTCACAAGTGACATTTAACAGCATGTGTCGGGGGAGCAGTGAGAATGTGAGGGAGAAAGGGCTGAACGGGACGTGGCCAGGTGCATCTGCAAATAACAGCATTACTGCAGCAGAGCCGTGATGAAGATGGGTACAACCCCATGAGGCATTGGCAAAGAGGTTTCTAGAAGGGGAGGACATAACCTCCATTGCCCAAAGCCTGAGGCAGCCCTGCCAACAGGCAGGGAGGGAAGCAAGGTAGGGGGCTGCATCAGGGACAGCCCAGAGAAAGAAGGGAAAAACGTCAGGGAGAGAAATAAGACCCTGGGGATCGGCTGGCCGCTGTGGCAGGGACCATGCTGTGACTGACCCTGCATTGCTCTTGCAGTGGGGCTACTGTTCCCCAACAGGATGGCTCCACCTGTCTATCTGAGACCATGCTGGGCAGACCCCAGGAGCCCATAGACAGGGCATTTGAGCCCCCCACTCTCCCCAGTGCATACAGAAAGGGCTCTCCCCTGTCCCACTGTGATGACATGCTCTCAGACCAATATTCCCTCTCCTCTGCCAACGCTTCATCCCACAGTTCCCAGCAGCTGCTGTCTGTGAGTTGGATCAAGCAGGGAGCGAGTAGGGATTGAGCAAGCAGGGTACAAGCAAGGGTTGGAGCAAACAGGGCCAGAGCAAGCAGGGAGCAAGGAGGTTTAGAGCTAGAGGTGGTGAGCTCACCTGCAGCATCCCAGCGCTTTCCAGCAGAGAGGAGCAGATAGGGACAAGGGTCTTGGTCCTGGTGTTGGGCTCCTCCTGGTGAACTCTTCAGCATTTCCAAAACAGTGGCACATGAGGTGTGGGTCTTGCGGTGAGAGTGGCAGGGATCCATCTGTGCTAAGCACCCATGCGTGCAGCCCTGTACGTGACAGCAATTCTTATTCAGGCGGTCAACCAACAGCACATCTTAGAATCACAGGCTCACAGAATGGGTCAGGTCAGGAGGGACATTCAGAGATCGTCTAGTCCAAGCCCCTGCCATGGGCAGGGACATCTTTCATCAGGTTGGTCAAAGCCCTGTCCAACCTGACCTTCAATATTTCAAGTAGTGGGACATCCACAACTTCTCAGGGCAAGCTGTTCTAGTGTCCCACTACCCTTATTGTAAAAAAAAAAAAAAAAAAAAAAGGTCTTCCTTATATTTGCCCTAGATCTACCCTCTTTTAGTTTAAAACTGTTGCCCCTCATCCTGTCACTACAGGCTCTGGTAAAAAGTCTCCATTTTTCTTATAAGCCCCCTTAATGTATTGAAAGGCCACAATAATGTCTCCCCGAAGCCTTCCCTTCCCCAGGCTGAACCAGCCCAGCTCTCCCAGCCTGTCCCCATAGCAGAGGGGCTCCAGCCCTCCGAC
>JAVJGI010000032.1:4912872-4938558 GCA_035590275.1 Ibycter americanus
TTCTGGGCTGCGAGCGCACAGTGCCGGCTCATGTCCTGTTTGTCACCCAGTAGTGTCCCCTTCTCAGCAGGGCTGCTATCCATCTATCCATCCATCCATCCATCCATCCATCCATCCATCCATCCCCCAGTCTGTCCTGATATCCTCCTGCAGGGAGGCACAGCCAGCCGCCAACGCATGAGCCGGCAAAAAGTTTTCAGCTCACAAAACCATAGTGTTGTCCCTGCAGCCCAGCAGCGGGTGAGGCAGTGGGATTTGTTATTATCCTGGGGTTTTTGATCTTGCCCACATCTAAGGGGTCTTTGTCAGCTTGAGGTTAGGAGAGCCCTCAGTCACCTTCCATCTGCCAAGAAATCTTTTGGCTAGTAGTCAGCAGCAAACCATAGTAGGTAAGGAAGGGAGAAGTCATGGGGAGAGAAAGGGTGGATGTATAGTTTATGGGCAAAGAAAACTAGAAAGTAAAGGATTTGTCTGCAGGCAGTGAATGAACCAGCTTCACGCATCACCTCATGAGCTCAGTCTGGCTCTTCCAGGGCTGCTGAAAGAGCCCATCTCTGCTGAGCAGCTCTTGTCAGTGGTGCAGGCTCTTGGCTGCCCCTCTGGTGCCCCGGCAAGGTGGCTGAAGGTGATTTGGGGTCTGAATGTGATCTAGCTTTTGGTAAAGACTTGCCTTCTTCCGCCAAATCCTCCTTCCTGCAAAGTTTGGGGTCCCCAGGAAGGTCCATGCTCAGCATCACCAAGGATGGCACAGGATGACACAGGCAGTAAAGATGAAGCCAGCCCTTCCCTTGGTCTCCTTCCCCACCCAGCGCTGCCTGAGCCAGGATAAGCTGCTCCACAGGCAGCAGCAGGGCGTTGAGGGGGCTCAGTGGGTCCAGCTGAATCACCTTGCACCCTTTTCCTTGTCCTCCAACTCCAGAGCGAGCCCGGGATTACCTGCACAAGACTGGACGCTTCATCGTCATTGGTGGCATTGTCTCGCCCGTGCACGACTCCTACGGGAAAACGGTGAGTGGTCCCCATTTTCCCTTTGGTTGTTTTGTTGCTGGGTTATTTTGGGGTTTGGGGTTTTTTTGTTTGAATGATTTCAAAGCCAATTTTATTGTGGGATGGTGACAATGGAAACAGGAACCTTTAAAAGCACTTTCTGGGGTAGAGGGAAATCTAGATTAGGAGAGAGTTTCCTCCTCTCCTGAAAGCTGGAGAAATTTCATCAAGAAACCACCATCCCAGGTCTGGCCCCACTGCAGCACAGGGCTGAGAGTGGTGGTGCTGAGCAAATCTCACCGACCATTAGTGTAACCAGGGCTGAAGCGAGGCAGGGACTCCTCCCTCCTGCAAACAGGAGCTTAAATAAATTTTTGTGGGTTAGAAGGAATCCTTCTGGGCTGTCTTGTCTGAGCAAGCCCCATGCTCTGCCCCAGGAAGGTCTGCAAGCCCAGGCTGGCCAGAGCATAATGCTTGCCTCCCGTAACTGTTCCTCCATCACCCTCTCTTGCAGGGTCTGGTCTCAAGCCGGCACCGCCTGACCATGTGCCAGCTGGCTGTCCAGTCCTCCGACTGGATCAGGTGAGTGGCAGAGCCCACACCCACCATGGCACCAGCAGCCCCTGGTGGCACTTCCCCGGCACCATGGTGGCAAAGTCCTGCATGCAAAGTGGAGATGCCACCAGCTGCTAGAACTCCAGGATGGACTTTCTCCTCCCCCAGCCAAAGCCTGATTAGAAACCAGTGGCCTTCCTCTCCTAGTCCAGGATGAGGAGTGTTGTGCTGTCCTTCAGAGGTGCCCTTTGGCTACAGGGGGTCTTGCAAGTCCTGCCCTCAGTCTGTAGTGTCTGGGTGATGCTCAAAGTCACCCAGCCCACCCCAGCCTTGTGCCATGGCACCTTCCCTTTCTCTACACCTGCAGTACCTGTGCACAGACCCTTCCCTTCCCAGCATTGCCACATGGAGTCTGTCTGCTGAGGTGGGACCAGAAACATCTCTGGGCTGCCCTTGGGAAACAGTTAACACGTGTAGTTACATCCAAGCCAAATGCAAGCTGGTTAGTTGGGTACCAAGAGTGGAAATGTGTCCAGGCACACATTCAGGTTCCCAAAGGAAGGGCTGGATGAAGGACATGGTCCATGGCAGAGCTGGGGGAGTGATGGTGGCTGCTCACGGCTCTGCTGGCTGGCCCAGTGAGGAGGAGGCAGCATGGCCAGGAGGTTCAGGCAGTGGCCATCAGCCAACATCGTTGCCTTGCTATGCTCCCTGCAGGGTGGACCCCTGGGAGTGCTACCAGGACACCTGGCAGACCACCTGCAGCGTGCTGGAGCACCACCGCGACCTGATGAAGGTGAGGCAGCCCCCACGCCGCGGGTGCACCCAGGGTGAGGGCGTGGGGAGCGTGCAGGAGTGGGGGTGCTCTCACACACGGCCATCAACAGCCAAAGCATGGCTGGGACAGACAGAGAGAAAGGCTGGCAGGAACATGCCTGAAATCCTGACCTGGAAGAGGTGTGAGATACCTTCTCACAGTGGCTTTGAGCTCCTTGCCCTGATCGTAAAAGCCAGTTGAGCCCTGCAGCGTCCCACTCCCACATGCATCAGGAGGGGAGCAGAGGAGAAGGCAGGGGTGGGCATAAGCCAGATCATTAATGCTGGCCACTTGCTCCACCCTCAGGGGAAGGAGGGGTGGACAGGCATCCCTGCTCACCAGCTGAGCCAAAACTGCTGTATGAACCCAACAGAGTGACTCAGTGGGAAAATTCAGCAGCTGGGAAGCCCCCAGGGAGCACAAAACCCAGGAGGGAAAGTTCCCCCAAACCCCAAGCAGGCCTGCGAGCCAAGGAGGAAGGTGACTACACCCAGGTGACGGCACGGGCAGGGAGAGCAGGGCTGCTGCCAGTGCTGGGGTACAGCGAGCAAACCAAGGAGGGGAAACGGGTATAACAGCATCATGCAAACTCACGGGCAGCCCGGTCCAGAGGCACAGCAGCAGCGTTACCCAGCCCAGCGGGACATCCAGTGCATCCAGGGACAGCGGTGTCAAAGCCAGGGAGCCCCTGGAGATGCCTTCCTTCTCCTGCAGGGACTGGTAGAGGAGAAGAGGGTACCTGTGCTCCTGAGGTAACGTGTAAGCCACTGGCTTTGCCCGCTGATTCATCAGCCACGGTGTTTTTATTTACTCATCAGAATTTCAGAGCACCTCCGGGTGACAGGGGCGGCACCTGCCTACGGGCAGCACAGCTGCAGCCTTGCCAGCCCCATGGGTCCACACAAAAAGTTAATCGCACCATCCCGAGCCTTAATTGCAAGTCATTATCCGCAGGGTCCTGCTAGCCCCAGGCCCAAGTGAGCTTGGGTGTACCTGTCACTAAAGCTGACCTTCAGCCTGGGGTGCCCAGGCTTGATACAGGGGTCATAAAGAGTTTGGGGGGTAGCTGGGGTGAAGGCTACATCTCTCCCTCATTACAGAGAGTGACTGGCTGCATTCTCTCCAACGTCAACACGCCCTCCATCACCCCCGTGATCGGCCAGCCCCAGAACGAGTCCTCGCAGACCATCTACCAGAACAACAACAACGTCTCCAACAAGCCCACCGCGGGTAGGTGGCAGCGGGGTAGGGAAGAGGGAGATGAGCACCCAACTCCTCACCTCCCAGCAGGGCTGCCAAGCGTTAAGAACAGTGCTCCATCACCTTATTTTTAGATCATCAGGCTCCGTGCACCAAGCCCAGAATTGGGTAGGTTTGTGATGGAGGAGTTAGCATCCAGCACAGCAAGAGAAGCCAAGAATGGCTCAAAATGGCTGTGAAATCTCACTGGACTTCAGCTGGATGATGTCCAGACAGTAAGATCTGCTAAGAGAAAGGTTACCTGGTACCCATGGGGTTCGTGCAAGGGATGAGCTCGCAGAAGAGGTGACGTGGCTGGATCCCCCGTGAGCCGGTGGGATGTGGGACACTGAGGACACTGAGCTGGGGAGGAAAGAGGACATTACTTAAATCCCATTAAAATGAACATCCTGTGATATTTTTTTTTTCAGTGATTTTAGCTGTCCAGGTGGTTCCCTCAAGGCACAGCGTAGTGCTCTCAGGAGTTAAGACCATGAAAGAGGTGGTGGGGAGATGCTGAGAGCAGTTCCTGCACCCGGGCACAGGAGTATCTTGCAGGATCAGGGTGGCCAAAGCACTTGTGCGGGTTGGTCACACAGCCTTTCTCCCATTAATTTCCTTCTTCATTTTTAGCAAAGATCCTGGGGAAGGTGGGAGAAAGCCTGAGCCGGATTTGCTGCGTTCGCCCGCCCATGGAGCGCTTCACCTTCGTGGGTACGTAGAGGAAAGATCCATCACCTCTGCTTTAGCTCCAGCCCCCAGCCTTCCTCCAAGCCCTCTGTTCTAGACTGGGCACCAGCACCTCTCTTTTGCTTCCTTTCCCCAGATGAAAATGCCAACTTGGGAACGGTGATGAGATATGAGGAGATCGGTGAGTACGCAGCCTCCCTCCACGTCACTCCCACTCCTCTGGGCCAGCGCTAGGTGGCTCGGGAGCAGCTGCGTGACAGACCCAGTGGTGAGCGAAGGGTGCTGGATCATCTCGCCCTGGTGCCATCTATCAGGGCTCAGGGGTGAAACAGGACCAGTGCAAAACTGGCCTGAGCCCCTTCCCGTTGGCAGGCAAGCAGCCTGAAATAAGGGAGCGAGCAATGGGGACCTGGCTCCCAGCACTGGCATGGACCTGCCATGACATCATGCCTTGAAAGTTGCCTCCAAGTGCCATCAAACTTGCCCTCCCATGGTGGTATCACCCACATCCTTGTGGTGCTTGCAGCCCTGCAGAGCTTTGCACGTGGCAGCAGGAGGGATTTCAGCTGTCCGAGTAGCCATGGTGCCTCTTTCCCTAAAGCCCTTTAGGGGCTGTAGACCCACCAGGCTGCCATGCACTGGGCACCACCATACATCACCCAGGGCTCTGCGTGGGTAACTTGCTGGTGGTTTTGGGACTCATTTCATGGGCTAGCTCACACACAGCCTGGCACAATACCCATCCTAGCACCAGCACCATGCAGAGCGCAAAGGCTTTGGCCACCTGGAAATACCACCCAGGGAGTCACCTTCCCGTGCAACTGCCTCTTCCCCCTACTCCAGGCAGGTTTATGGCTTTCCTCTGGTGGTTATGCAAATAAATTAATCATTACAGGCCCATCAGAGCAGAAAGCTCCTTCCCACAGCACAACTTTCTCGCTGAACAGCAAAGCTAATCCTCCAAGTAAGCTGTCAGCAAGCACCAGTCCCAGTCTGGGGAGAGAAAGGAAGGACATGGAAGTCCTTCAAGATAAGCAAGGAAAACCTCTGGTGCTTCACCATCAGCTTTGCTAAAGCAAACACAGCCATGCCCAGGGCTTTGGGCAGTCCCCGGGCTCTCCCCATTGCCCTGTGGCTGGAGCCTGAGCCTCTGCAGCAGATCACAAAGTGATGGTGGGTGCCCATAGCACGGACTCCCTCCCCCATACCTCACCTCCAGGTCTGGACAACAGCTGCAGTTCACCAGCATGTAGCAATGCTGACAGCAACCCAGCAGCATGGGAGAGGAGCTGAAATAAAGTAGGGTGGGGGGTATTTGAAGTTTGGCACCAGTAGGGATGTGAGAATGACCACAGGATCTTTAGCAAGGCTTGTTTTGGCAGGGAAGGGCTGTGCAGAAGAGGATGCCCCTGAGCAGTGCAATGGGATGGCGGGAGCGGCAGTGCCTGCTCAGCCCTGTTTGCTCCCACATCTGAGCTTCTCTTCTTTTCTTCAGAGCTTCGCATCTTACTGCTCTGTGGCAGCGACCTGCTGGAATCCTTCTGCATCCCTGGTCTCTGGAACGAGGCAGACGTGAGTCACCACCACTGGGCACCCCTCTGTGCTCTTCTTTCCCAGGCTCCCTTCCTTCTCCTCCTCTGCTTCCCACATCCAGCACTCCTGGGAGCTGCTCAGGTCCCTCAGGATGGCAGGAGCTGTGCCCACCATCCCCACTGCCTCCTCCACCCCAGCCCTGACCCTCACCTCTCCTACACACAGGCAGCCTGAGAGAAAGGGTCTTCTGCTTCGGAGTCATCAGTCCTACCCTGCCTCCCCTTCCACAGACCCAAGCCCTGCTCCCACTCACCATTCACACAGGGAATGTCACATGGGGTGCAGAGTGAACCTCTTCCAAGGGATCTCCAAAGGCTTCGCTCCCACTCCTTGTCCCTTGGAAGGAGCCAGCATCAAGTAGATGTCAGTCCAAGCAGAGTGAGGTGTGGAGGTAGGAAATAAAGGATTTACAAAAGTTGGCCAGACATTAGAAATTACACATGTTTACAGACAAAACAACAGCTTTCACTTAATAAAAGACTTTTGCTGCAACGTGGGATACCCAAGTACCCATCTTTACAAAGATCGAGCAGTAAACCCATCCCTAACATCAACTCACAGCTTACATGAGCCCATCTCAGCATCTTCACTGCCACACCTCAAAGGGATGAAATCCACTGCCCACTCCTCTGTGCCCCGCCACCCCCCATTAGTGAAGCACTGCAGCAGGATGCCTTGAACACTTCAGTCCCTGCCTGAAGAAGCCATACTTTCATGGAAGGACACCAGCCCTAGAGAGGAACTGGGTTACCAACCTGTATGCTGCTCCTGGCAGCCAGACCAGTGCTGGATATGGGACCTCACCTGGCTCTTCACTGAAATCAGCCAGTCAACACAACCCGTCCCACTCCTTGAGCCTCTCAACCAATTCTAAAATCAGTTACTGCATCTTTAAGTCCCAAGGTTTTTAAAACAATGAGCTGGCAGATATCTCCTCTGAAAGGCTGCAAAGTCAGAGATGAAGCAAGTCTTGAGGTACAGCACAAATGCAAAAACCAGACATCAAACCACAGACGGAGGAGGCATTCTGCACCAGCACCACCTCATGGGCTCCTGCTGCCTGAATGTGCTGACCCAGAGCTCTTCCAGATGAGCCTGGTTTGTCTCGCTCAACACAGATGGGAACGGCCCCAAACTCGGCCACCAGCCTTCGTGCAAACAACCTTGAAAGAACCACCCTTCAAGACCTCTATCAGGACCAACATGTCCATCCTGCTCATAAAGCCTTCCAGCGAGGCAGAGGTCATGTCCTCTCTGGGCAACATCTTCTGCTGCCACCCTCCTTCTACCACAAGCCCTCCCTAAAGCCTAACCTCATGTCTAGTAATAGTACCTGACCCTGTGCCTTTTGATTTCATCCCCTGCAGACCACTTGCCATGCTGTGATGATTCCAAGTTTCTGCCAAAGGCGGTTGTGATAGCCTCAAATTCACTTTCTATCTCATTCCAGACCATGGCCCAGCTTTTCTGGTGCAGGGGAGTTGGTGAACAGTGGCAGGTTTTGCGTGGGGTCATTATAAAGCTCTCTCCGCTTTGGGTTTTCCTAGATGGAGGTGATTGTCGGGGAGTTTGGGATCGTGGTGGTGCCTCGGGATGGAGCAGACCCTGACCGGATCATGAACCACTCCTCCATACTCCGCAAGTACAAAGTAAGTGGATGCCCGCATGTCTGGGGAAGGCTGCGGACAGACCTGCAGCCTCTCCTTACGCAGGGGAGCGCTTCTGCCACAGGGCACAGGACACCTCAAGGCCAGATGCTCTCAGCTGCCAGGTGGGACGAGCAATGGGGCCACTGCATGACAGCCCCCCGAGGCCAGCGGGGTGGGGAGGCTGGCAGGGCAGACACCCACTTTCAGGCTGTCCCTTCACTCCTCGCTTCCTCCTTCCCCTGCAGAACAACATTCTGGTGGTGAAGGATGACTCAAACCACCCCATGTCGGTTGTCAGCTCCACCAAAAGCAGGTGGGTGATGCAGGGAGACTCCCACTACAGAGCTGGGATAGGGGTGCTCCCAGCCAGCTGCTCTGCTTGCGGGGGCACCTGATGCACCCAGGTGGGCTCTGACCACTTTCTCTCCCCCCACACCCCTAGACTGGCCCTGCAGCACGGGGATGGACACGTCGTGGATTACCTCTGCCAGCCCGTCATCGACTACATCCTCAAGAGCCAGCTCTACATCAACGCCTCCGGCTAAGCGCCAGAGGTCTTGCAGCGAGACAGCCCTCGTGTCCCGCCTGCCTACAGCTCTCCATCACTTTTTTCTCTCTCTCTCTCTCAGTCCGTGTCTCCATCTCTCTCCCCCACCCCATGGCCTCCCGCCGGCATCTGCCTCTCACCCCCGGCACCAACGCTCCATCGTGCAGCAATGTCCAGGGAACCGCAGCACGGCCCCAAGGGGAACGGTTTGGTCTCTTTTTGGAGGGATCTGCCCTCCCTCTCGTACGCGGGCAGGGAGGGGGTGGCCGGTAAAAGGGCGATGTGCTCAGTGCGCTCGAAGGGAGGCGGCTCAGGCACTCCCCTCCCAGCATCACTGGGAGATGGTCCCCCTGGTCCATCCTCCCAGCATGCTCAGCGCAGGGGCTTCCTCTTCTGCATCACCTTACAGTACTTCAGCTCAATAAATCTAGGAGGCCTGTTTTTTTCTTAAATAGTTTTAGTGCAAGCCCTTTGGATCTCTCAACATGATGACCAAACGAATCCTGGTTGGCAGCGGGCAGTTGTAACCTAACTGGCTCGGTGCCCCACGGCAGATGAACATCCTCAGGGCAGCAGCAGGACAACCCAGCTAACAAAACCCTCCTCCTAGCCCTGAAAAATCACAGAGAGGGCATTTCTGAAGGGGAGCAGAAGCCTTGGCAAGCACTGCTGCCAAAGCACAATAAGGGGGATGTCGTGTCTCACCTTTCCTTGGCTGCAAGTGAAACCAAGCCACTCCAAGCCACCCCTTAGGCAAGTGGAGTTGGGGTGATGCTCTGCTCTGACCCAGTGTTGGAAGGGGCAGCCCACAGCACCTAAAAAGGGACCTACCATTTATGAAGCCAAAAAAATGAGGGAAACAGCAGCAGGTAGTGACCCAAAGCCTCTGGTGAGAATTTGCCCCAAACCTCGCTGAGCTTCATGGTGGCTTGGGTCCACCCCCATCCTCTAGCCTCCAGATCTCTATTTCCATCTGTAAACTTCCCCTTTCTCCCTCTGCTCCTACCCTCTCCCTCTCCTTGAAGAGTTTATTAAATGCATGATACTTTCCCCCTTCCCAAAATGACTGTGGCTACTTTGCACATCCCTTGGGACATACCAGGCTCCTGCTCTCCTGCCTGTGACATGCCCCCAAATGCCAGGGATGGAGCCTAGTGGAGATGCTCACATTAAAAATGGGGCAGTTAACATGGAGCAAAAGAAAATTATTTAAGACCTGTGGAGAGGAGGGTTGCTGAAGCAGGCCTTTGCCCTGCTGAGCATCCCTGGGGTGCAAGGACCCTGCACAAGCCCTGGGAAAGGTCACAGCCACAAGGAGGAAGGTAGGGTCCTGCTTTACTCCACACCTTTTCCTCTCCCTTTGCTCCATCTAACCTTGTGTTGCTTTGGGTATAGCCCTGCTGCCTATAGCTCCTGGACACCTGCGCACTCCCCACAAATTTGGGCTAACTAGGTTCAGGCTAGCCCACACCACCACCCTCTCCCAAAGCACAACCATTGCCCGTGTTGGCTTTGTGGCTTTCCTAGGGCAGCGCTGTGACTAGCTGCCGGTCCCCAGCAAGGGACAGCATCACATTGAGACACCTGAAGGCTAAGAGTCCTCCAGGGCATTTTAGAGAAAGATCCAAAGCTACCTTTTTTTTTTTCCCCCTTAAAATTTTATGGAGGGTCACAAGCTGCTCTCGTGGAAGCTCCAAAGATGAGACATTGTGCTGAATTTGGTGACCTGCTCAATGTTGCTGGCATCTCCATAACAGGAAGCAACTTTGGACAAAAGCAGGTAGCCTACAGCCACAGGCTCTTTGCAGCAGGCAGGGTTGCATGAGCAATAGCTAACAGCTTCTCAAGGAGGCACGGCCCTTCCCGGAAGGGAAAGCAGGAGAGACAGAAATGATGTGACTTGCCCAAAGGCCAAAAGAGGTCTTTCCTTGCCAGGGATTTCCCTCCACATGGAGAGGCTTGTTCTGGAACTGTTGTAAATTCAGCAGACGAAGCCCTCAGCACCAGCTCTGGTATCTGGTGGTTGTGTATGTATGCAATGGGGTGAGGAGACGTGGAGATGCCAAAGCAGAGAGGGTGGTGAGAGTAGGTGGGACTCTGAGTGCAGGGATGCCTCTTCTCCCAGCAGGTCTTCAGCCAGTTCAAGCTGCTCATCAACACCCTACTGAGCTCCCTTTAGCTAATGTGCTGGGCCAGTGCCCATGGTGGGACATCTCATCCATGAGACACCCAACGTACATAAGCCAGTAGCTAGACTCCTCCCCACCCGTTCTCATGTGTTCAGTTTTTCAGTCTCTCCCCTCTCTGCACCCCAACACAGAAGTTATTTCAGATAGCCTCCCCTCCTCGCCAGGCGTCACCCAGGTTTGTTGGCTCCAAGCAGGAGAGAAAAAGCAATTGGTGGCAACCAGCCTCCAAAACACACACACACACATAGAGAGGGATCTTAACCTCCTGGGGCAGCGATGCCTCTCTGAAGGGGGAGGAAGGACAGTGGGTTTTCACCAAGGAAAAGGCACAGGGAGATAAAACAAAGGAGATGGAGAAGGAAGGCAGGCAACACGTCCGAGAGCCATCTCAGATCGTCCCTCCCTCCCTCAGGTACGCAAGATGGGCGCAGGGTGAGCCTGCCGGCTTCCCATCCTGCTGCGGTTAGGACGGCATGCCTTAGAGACGTAGCGTTGTGGTACGGGTGATGAGTATGTTCTGTCTTACTAGTCTTACCTGCGCCTTCGTGTATCCGCTCAGTAAAACTCACAGTACGGGGGGTGGGGTGGGACGGGGGGTTTGTAACTGGTTGTTCAGCTCTGGGACTGGTTTGGAAAAATGTCTTCGGGTGGGTATGGAAAAGAAAATAATCATCCCTGAAGATCCACGTGACTGCTGGGGAGATGAGGATTGGGGTTTCCAGGGTGCAGGGGAGGGGTGGGAAGAAGCTTGTGGGTTTTGGTCTTTGAACCTCCACTTTTAAACAGTGCAATTTGCTGAAAGAAAAATTAATTTCAAATGCCTTTTGGAACAAATAAATAAAGGGGGGGGAGGGAAAGGGGTTGAAGTTGCCATGCCACCGATTTCACCTTTGTTCAAAGTTTTGGAGCCTGATTTTTTTTTTCTTCTGTTGCTATATGGAAAAAAAATGGTCATTGACAAAAAAAAACTTTATCAGCAAAATGTTTAAATTATGTAATAAACAAAACAAAACAAAGATGTTACTGGTGTCATTTCAATACTGCCCCAAGACTGAGTCAGCACGAAGAGAACAAGCAGCTGCACTGCTGAGACAACTGATAGCAGAACTCACCCACACCAGGGAGCTAGAAAAAATAAAACAGGCTGCAAGATGCTGCCCAAAAGTATTCATTATTTATTGACCTTCTCCCTTTCAAAAAAACCCAGCTTGGAGAAAAAATGAAGTCAGGTCTATAATGCCTGTCCCTATGCCGTACAACGGGAGAAGGAAGACATACCAGAGACAAGAATACATCTCACTTAAATAAAAGTATAAGGCAAACGCAGTACTTGGTATATCCTTATCAAGCAAAAGCATGGGTGATGTTTTATCAGAGCATCAGCGCTAGCGAGGGGTGAGCGAGTCCCCCAGAGTACTCTCCTCTGTCCAGGACCTCCTCTTTCACCACCGCCCAGGTCAGAGGGCTTCAGCAGAGCTGACTTCTAGCATCTGCTAGCTCTTTTTTCCCCCAAAATGACATCTGAAGGGAGCTGGGAGCGGTGTCAGAATGGAGCTGGACCCACAGGAAAGCCGCAGGTGGGTGAAGGGAACACTCTGGCCTTCAGCTCCTCCAAGCTCTGCTCAGATGTACAGCGGGAAGCCCCTGTGGACAACTGCTTGAGTGTCTGAGAAACATCCAGCACCACGCAGGAGGGAGGGGAACCAGGCAGCACCACACCAGAAGCAGAGACATATTCAAGACATCTTCAATATTCCTAAACCGATCAAGTCAGGGCACCGGCACTCCAGCAGGATGGGACCAGGCTCTTAGACATGAGAGCTCGTGGCTGCGGGCCGCTGGAGAAAACCCCCGTTCCTGCGACAAGTGCTGCAGGGTCCTGGGTGCTTGTGCAGAGGGAACAGCCACCTTGCTTCTCCTGGGCTCTGGGACACCCAGGAAGCTGCCCGGTACCAAACTGAGCTGTCTTGGAAGGAAAGGTTGTGCTTGAGCACAGAAGGTAAGGAGAGACCTGTGCTTGTCCAGGAGGAGCTTTGACAAGAAAGCCATCCCTCAGGGGCTCTGGGACTTGAAAAGAACTGCAGGAGAAAGCAAGGGGACCCTTTCCTCCTGGCTGAAGGGAGCAGGTGGAGCAGGAAAGACTTTCCACTTCAGGAGCCCCAGAAATTCTCTCTGCTAACCTGCTATGCCTGGGATCCCCCTCTTCCTCCACCCGGCACACCACTATGAGCTCAGAAGCAGCTGGCAGCTCTTTTTTCCTCCTCCTTTAGCATAACAGTAACCACCTCACTGAGAAGCACTGTGGAAGACCTGCAGCTTTTTGAAAAGGGTCATCAGTGGTGCCTGATGCCAAATGTCTAAGCCACAGCCATACCGTGCCAGCAGCACTCCCAGCAAGGTGAGGACTGGGCAGGCTGGGAGGAGGAAGCCACGTGAAGCACCACCGGTGCCACAGCTCAAAACTCATCTCCTCCAGCTGCCTCTTCACAGTGCTCACTCCTTGCCTCCTGAGCTACTGCAGGCGAGGAAGACGCCGTGGAGAACATAAGGAGGAAGGAGGTGGTGGTGGCAGTGTCAAAAGTAAGGAGACTTCTAGTCCTTCTGTGGGTGCCAAACTGGGAGAGGGGATCCACAGTGGGTGGAGAACCTCTCAGCCATGAACTCCAGGCTTTGAACTGTGCAAACTCCCAAGGCTGACAACACAAGCAACCCCCACCAGCATCTCAGAGAAATGTTGTTGGAATGGGCTGTTCTTCAGCCAGCAGCACCTTCACACAACCAGGCATCTCCTTCCTCCCGTGACCGAGGGACAGACCACTTTGAAAAATCAGGGAATCTCCAGAACCAGCACGACGATGCAAACTTCAGCTGCCACGCTGAACTTGAGGGTAGGGATCAGTTCAACACAATTGGTCCTGCCAGGTTTGGGGAGGGCAGCTGGGCCAGGCTCTCCCGCCTTCAGCCTGGTAGGTGCTGCAGCCTTTTCAGAGCTCGCTCATGGCAGTTCAATGGCTTTTGTGTTGTAGCAGCCTGGAGGAAGATTCCTCTGGATATCCTCCAGGTTCTTAATATCCACCAGGATCTCATCAATGCTGCTCTCCAGCATCCGCACCCGGGCCTTCTGCAGCGCAGCTGTCTGCTCCAGCTCTGACATCTCATCCTTCAGCTGGTTGCTCCTGGTTTTGGCTTTGCTAAAATTCATCTCGAGCTGCTTCAGGCCATCCTCATCCACGGCACCAGGCTGGTCTGTTGCAAAGTAGGAAAATAAGGAAGAGGGAACCATGGATGGAGGCTGAGGACTAGATCTTTCTAGATACTTCATCTCCATCCTGTTGCTCAGCTTGTTTACAGGCACCATCTGAGGCAGCTTCCCGCCAAACTCCCAGCACCCCTGCCTAGACCCCATGGGGACCCATCTCCATCCACACCTTACAGCAGCACTGAGCAAAACCTACTCATCAGACGCAGCAGCTCTTCCAGGGCATTCAACATCTCCTGCACGACCACCCCTGCCTGGCCAGCCTTGGCGTGGACCTTCTGAGCTTCCTGAGCTGTCTGAAGAAGACAAGGCAGCAGCTGTAACGTGAAGTCTAGCCCGAAAGTCAACAGGGAAGGGGGCAAGGCAAGGAAGACAGGGACCCACCTCCTGTATCACAGCAGCATCTGTCTCAACCTCTGAGAACTTCCTGTCAAATTCAGCATCCACTTCCTTGGCCTCACGCTGCAGGGTGGCCACTGCCTTCTCCAGGGCGAGGACACCATCGGCCGTCTTGTTGGCTTCCACCTTCAGCCGTGTAATCTCCTAGGGAAGGCAAAGGCACTTTCAGAGGGGCACAGCACGGCTGAAATCAGTCTGGGTTGCACTGGGGCATGGAGCTGGTGGACCCAACATTGTCACAGGCTGTCCTGCATCCTTCATGTTCCCCCAACAGTTGCTCCAGAGGGTGTTCTATGACCACAGCTCAACCCCTCCTGCACATATCAGCAAGTCCCTGGGGAATTACAACACACATCTGGGAACTGAACCCACCAGCACCAATTCTGGGAGCTCACAAGCCTGCCAGTGACTCAGACTGCAGAAGTGGAAAAATCCCCTTGGTCACCAACAGGTGGCTACAGTGAGATACCACAGAGATCCTCATGGGACAAAGGTGCCTGTAGAGAACCACACACCCCCAGTCATCTACAGCCAGCTCTCGTATCTGCAGGATCCACTGTAGACGAATGTCAGGCCAAAAGTCAATGCATCAGGTCCACCGTGAAGCTGTCAGCCATCTCCTTCTCTTCCATGGTTTTCCCTTCCAAATGCTTTTCTGCCAGCAATAGCACCAGAGCCTGTCCTCACCTGCTGGATCCCTGTGGTGATCTCCTTCGCTTCCCCGGCTGCGCTGCTGGCTGCCTTGGATTCAGAAGCGGCAGTGCCCAGGATTGCTTCAGCCCGGTCTGTCTTCTCCCTGGCACTCGCAACCATGCTGCTGATAATCGGTAGCCTCCTCATGGCATCTTCAGCTTCCCTTCTCTTGTCATCTGCTTGCAGGTTAAACTCTGAAAGTAACACACGTGGAAATGAAGCAATGAAGCTGTGCTACCTTTGTGAGAGCCCACAAGGGAAGGGAAAGGAAGAGTTTTTCTAGGACATTACCCCGGAGGCTCTTCAGGATCTGTTCCACCTCATAGAAGGTGGCGTTGCCAGCGCTCACGGCTTGCAGGGCTGTGCTCCTGGCAAGGTTGGCTCGGGATAGCAGCTGCGTCAGTGTCTGCAACAGGCCAAAGGGACACAATGGACAGATGAAGGACACTGTACGGGAGCATCGGATAGTCCTAGAACAGTCTGCAAGCAGCCACACTGGGGGAAAAGACCCATCAGCCTGTTCCCAAATGCCTGCTGTTGCCCTGAATCCAACTTCCACAGCCTGATCCGTCAGCAGAGGCTTGTGCCAGTGCTCCTCAACCAGCCCCTGACTCATCTTAGCTCGAATCTTTCCAGGAGCAGGTCTTCAGCCTGCCTCATATGGAGGACATGTGCAGGTGAGACCCTGCCCCAGCAGCTCTGTGAACGCGGTGAGGTCTCCCACCAGCTCCAGAAAACTGACCCCAAGTGGCTGCACTTCTGCGGAAGGATGCTATCCCCCAGCAGGCAGGCAGAGCTGCGTCCCCTTTGGAAAACGGGCTAAGGCAGAACGTGGTAGCAGTAGTTCCACGGGCATCCCACCACGACTCCAGCTCAGGCTGAAGATGACGCAAGCTGCAGACCCCAGCCAACCTCTTACCGCTCTCTCGCCCTCTCCCCGTTGCAGCAGCTGCTTGATTTCCTCCTCCCAGCGCCCCGTGCGGCTCTGCAGCTGCCTGTACTGTGCCATGTAGGTGTCCACCAGGCTCAGGAGAGCACTGGCATCCTGCTTCAGCCGGGTTGCCTCACCCTGAAACAGAGATGCAATGACTGGGATCTCTTGGAAGAACCCAGCATCTTCCTGGTGCTCTCTGGGATCCACAGCAAGCAGCGACAGATGCTTGTCTCTTACTCCTTCTGCCACGGCCAGCTACAGGGGCAAAAGGGTGGGAAGATGCACATCCAATGGCTCTCCAGTGAGGACAGAGCCCTGGGAAGGGCTGAGCTGCTAGCAGGGAGGGCATAGGGGAGAGCAAAAGGGGGTCTTCTGGTCCCACAGGCACAAAGCCCTCACCTCAAAGGACCCGATGTCGGTCTTGGTCAGGCGGGACAAGGAGTTGAGGAGCACCAGGCTGCCCTGATAAGCCTTGTCTGCCTCAGAGGCCATCCCGTCAGCCTCAGCCTTCAGGCCTCCAGCCAGCGACTTCACCTCCTCATACCTGCAGGGATGCGAGGTTGAAGAGCACAGCACCAGCCAAGCTGCCAGCCTCCCACCACAGCATTGACGCTGCCTCCTACATTGCCTTGTTTGCTCTTTCCAAGGCCCCATGAAGATTTATCACATGGGGAAGGCCAATTGCAAGCACCCCCACATCCCAGCCCCTCTGCCAAGTGGGCGTCCGCTGGCTTCTTGCTCCCACTCCAGAAACAAAACGTGCTTCACACCAGCTGAACCCGCACAGGTTCCACCTTGGCTCTGCTAATCCCTGCCCTACCACTGGATGTTTCCTCCTGCACATCCACATTCAGCTCCATAACTTCGTTGGGGGCTGTTGCTCACACACCCCCAGCGGTGTGAAAAATCCTCATGCCATGGTGGGCTCTGGAGAGGCACCAGCACAACCAAGAGAGCCACCCAGCCAACGTGGGGCTGAATCTACCCTGGGGCTAAACCCAGCCCAGGTTTGCAACCATGCGTGGAAGGTGCTCCAGGAGCCTGTCCACACACACAGTGTTAAACCCCTTCCCCCAGCCGCATTGTGGTCTGTGGCGTGGGAAGCAGATGCTCCACAGTGCTGCCCACCCTGCACCTCTGCCGCTCAGACGTGCTGGCCACCCAAGTCCAGGCAACTCCCTGCCTGCCCTGCCTCCAGCCGCATGTTTCTGCGGCTCAGCTGGGGGGCACGGAAAGGGGCACGGACACTTGCCCACCCCACTCCTCCCTCCCACACACCCCCCACGACACGCGGGCGAGCGCAGCCTGGACTCACTTGCCGAGCAGCCCTCGCAGGGAGCCGGAGGCGGCTGCCTCTCTGCCGGCGGCCGTGCGCACCAGCTCCAGTGCCTGCTGCGCATCCTCCCGCGCCGCCTTCACGGCTTGCTCTATGGTGTTGGCGGCTTGCGCATGGCTGCGAGGTACAGGGGAGGGGGGCTCGTGAGAAAGGTTCTCCACCTGAGTTTTCTCCACCAACTTGCTTTACCACTGTATCCACAGTGATGCTGGATTGTACCCTCTCAGGAAACGCAGCGTGTTGAAGAACCCGCATTTTGCTTGTCCCTCCTGTATCTCCCAAGGATAGAGAAACACCAGGGGAGAGGCAGATGCTGCCCGTTCCAATGGGCCAAACTCTGACCCCAAAGATGCTTCTAGAACATAGCCAACTCCACCCTGAAAGACAACTGAGGGCAGCTCTGTAGGGCAGCGAAGCCAGCCCAGCAGCCACATCTTCCCCTGGTGCAGGGCTGGCACAGAGGCTGTAGCAGCTGCAGCCTGGTGAATAGGCAAGGACCCCCAGAAAGCACCTCTTGGGTGCCCAGCAGGATCTCAGTTGTACTCCCCTCCCTCTCAGCTGACAGCAGAAACGACTCACCTGTTGGCCAGTCTCAGAGCCTCCTGGGCCAGCATCAAGAACTGATTTGAGCCCCCAGGGAGGTTTGAAACAGGAACGGTCTGAGGAGGGAGGAAGAGAGGCATGAGTGCTCTTTGCTGCCCTTCACCTGATTCAGCAAGAGGCAACTGCAGCACACCAAGCCTCCGCAGCCCCACAAACACCCCTGCCAGCTCCTCTCCGGCTCCCAGCCCTACAGAACGGGCCACCAGAATATCTTCTGCACTCACAAAACAAATGTAATAGCTGGAATAGGTTAAATTCTTGCTTTCTCCATGGAGTTTTTTCAGCCCTGGGTTAGACTAGGAGTACATTGCACATGGATACTCTTACCACTCGGCGCAGAGCAGCTGTGCTGCGGTCCAGGTCCAGCCTGGCTCTCTCCAGCAGCTGCCGGGTGTCCTGCACCTGTGTCTCGTACTGGCTCCCGAGAGACCTCAGCCTCTCCATCGTTGCCTTGATCTCATCTAAGCGGCTCTGGAAACGGGACCCTTGCCCCTTCATCCGGGCCATACGGCTTTCCAGAGACCTGTCAGAGGCTGGTGAGAAGGAAAGAGGAAGGCTGAACAGAAACTCATTGCTGAGCAAAAAGGCACAGGCAGCAAAACCCTCCCCTGATACAGTACAGATGGCCCCATCTGAGGGCAGGGGACAGATGGTACCTTGCAAGCTCAGGGCTTCCCTGAGGATGGTCCTCAGCATCTCCTCGGCCAGCTGCATCTTCCCCTCCAGCTCCTGGCTCTCGGTCCCACCGCCAGCTTGCACCTCTGAGAACAGCAGCTCCAGCTCTGCCAGCTGCCGCAGGTACAGGTCCACCTGCAACCACAGCAGAGCAGGCCATCAGCCGGTGGGATGCCAAACCCACATTAGAGAGACCAGGGTGGGAACCAGATCCACAGTCCATGCCAAGGATGGAGAACAAAGCAAGGGCATTTTTTTGGATGGGGCACAGCAGGCCAGCAGCTCCAGGTCATCAGGATTTTTGTCAGTTAAATCAGGTACAAACCCAAAGTTCAGGCGCAGCCTGCAAAATCACTTCGCGCTCACACCAGGAGGAGATGCTTGAGGAGGTCAGGAGGAGATGCTTGAGGGTAAGTGTATCGCTGGACCCCTGGCCACTCAGTGGCCCCTGGGGCTGGCACAGATGCTCACCTGGGCTTTCACCTGGCTGTAGCAAGCCGGGCACTCACTTTCTTCACAGTTAGGACCCTCGAAGCCAGGCTTGCAGATGCAGCTCCCATCGCTCCCACACTTCAGGGGCTCAGCGCCAGCTGAGTCACAGTTGCAAGCTGCAGGTCAGAGCAGCACAGGTTCAGAGGCGCCCGTCCCCAACTCAAGTCTTGGCACATTCTTCCATCCACCCTCTCCCTCTGCTTTTGTCCAACCATTTACCCCCTCTGCTCCAGTTCCTGCTCTCCACTCCCGCTTTCCAGCCTTGGCTTTTGCAGCATCCCATTTCCCAACAAGCCACTCTGCACTCTGGCATGGATTTTCTTACTCACCTCCAGCTCAAACAGTGCCCGACTCTCACCTCTGCACTTGTCGGCGGGATCAGGGGCCAGGGGGTTCCCAAAGAAGCCGTCTTTGCAGCGGTCACAGTAGAAGCCAGCGGTGTTGTAGATGCACTTGAGGCACTCGCCCGTCTGGCGGTCGCAGTTCCCCACGGCGTTGGGCTCCACGTTGCCGTTGCACCGGCACGGCTGGCAAGCCCGGGAGGCTACTGGGTCTCCAAAATAGCCATCGGCACAGTACTCGCAGTTGGCTCCTGGGAAAGGAGAGGTGAGGAGAAGCTCACGCTCTTGCCCAGAAGGCAGAGGCTGCTTCACTGCTTCTGCCCCTCAGAAATGGGGGCGTTCAACCCCATCAGGGCCAGCACAACATCATCTCCACTCCCCTCACTGCTATGGCCAATGCACCGGGCAGGCTCTCAGAAGCTGGGTGCAACAACTGACCTTGGGCAAGTAACTTCCTTCTTGGTTTTGGGTTTTTTTCCTATTTTTCTATTCCACTCCCTCTCCACCCATCCTTTTTCCATCCACTTTATCTGTTTAGATAAGAACCTTTCCCGGGACAGGGCAGTGCATGTTTACTCAGCCCTTGAGGCTGAAACACCCCGTGACAGGCAGGAGCGGCAGTGCCATAGGCAAGCCAGGCTGAGAAGACGGGATGATCTGCCTGGCTCTGAGCATCCTGGCCTGCTGATGCCTGCATCTCCCTATACAGCAGGTAGATCTAGAGAAAGGCAGAGCAGAAGCAACATGGAGAAGGGCATTACCAGCAGCTCCAAGAGGACATTGGTCACAGATGACCTCCTCACCACCTGGCGCCACTGAGCAGCCTTGGCCATTGCTGCAGGGGCATGCCTTGCAGCTGTGCGGCTGCCGGGTGTCTCGGTAGAAGCCGAAGGGGCAGCTGACACTGTTGGCCATGTTTTCGTCTCCCGAGTAGCATTCACCTGAAGGAAGAAGGAAATTGCTTAGGGCAGTTTGCTCTCACCCCCCGTGGGACACCTTCCACCAATCCACCTCCTGGCTACCCTTTGCTGGTGGCCATGCCACCCACTGCAGCACAAGCACCCACAGTCCAATACCCTCCACCGGACCCCTTGAGATCCCCAAGCCTGCCCATAAGTGCTCCATTTCTCTTACCACCCGTCCTTTACCATGTGGGAAGGACCACATCCTGCTCCTGCAATGGAAGCCCAGCAAGACCCCCCCAGGAGCACACCCCAGGGCAGGAAGGCTGGCCATCACCACCCGAAGGTGGCTGTATCTCATTTGTCACAGCTCATATAGCTCCCAAGGAGCCACACGTTGCCTTTTGTGCCTCCTGTTCAATGCTTAGATATTTAGAAATTTCAATTCAGACTTGGAAAACACTGATAGCTCAGCTTTGCATTACTTTGACTTTATATGGCAACACTGTGGGCTGTTTTAACAAGACAGGCAGTAAAACATGTTCATATTGCTGGTATCTACTCACAGCACATAGAATCATAGAATGGTTTGGGTTGGAAGGGACCTTTAAAGGCCGACTAGTCCAACGCCCCTGCAGCGAGCAGGAACATCTTCAGCTAGATCAGGTTGCTCAGAGTCCCATTCAGCCTGACAAGTTACCATGCTTACCTTTAAAGTAAAAGGTCGGAAGACGTATTTTTAATGCTATCCAGGCAGTAGGAGATGCTTTTTCTCTCTCCAATGAGCATCATCTAAACCCGATTTGGTCCAAATTCATCTTACCTGTATTTCTGACTGCAGCATCTCTAGGCTCTGGGGAGATTTGTCCATGATGTTCCCCATGCTCCAGCCGCCCAGGTCAGTGATCTCACCCCAATTAGTGCCCCCCCCACCGCCTATAGCTCAATTATTGGGAAACAGGCAGCCACCCTCCCCTCCCATCCCATATGCTACATATACCCTACAAGCACAGCGTGGTGGTGGCTTCTCTTACCGGTGTCAGCATCACAGATTCCTCCCCCCTGGCAGCTGCACGGCACACAGATGCTGAAGGGCCCCAGGCGGGGGTCATCTCTGCGGTAGCCAGGGGCGCACCTCTCGCAGAACTGCCCACCGTACCCCGCCGGGCACTGGCAGTGCTCCACCCAGGGGGCCAGGACACCAGGCACGGGCTGCGCCGACACCAGGGTGACGTTGTCAATGTAGCCGGTGCCTGGGGGGAGATACAGCCGGTCCACCTGCAAGTCCCCTGCAGCCGGGACCTGCGCAGGTCACGTGTTTCATTACAAACCCACGGGCAGATGGACTGGAGCCCAGGCTTTGCTGTCCCCACTGTAGCCATCCTGCTCAATCTCTCCATAATTTAATTTTGCCCATCTTAGGGCACTACTTTTATTTTTATTATTATTTATTATTAGCAAAGGTGTCTCCATCTGGAGACTTGGCACCTCCAGCAGCAAGGAGAAGTCAACCTTGTGCTTGCAAGCTCTCCCCCAACTTACTGTACTCCCCAAAGGTGGCTCGGATCCAGAGAGCTGTCAGGTTTCCCAGCAGCCTGCGATATTCAAAGTGATTCAGCCTTGGGCTCCACTTGCTGCTCGGGTGCTCATCCAACCTGCCCGTGGGAGGGGGAAGAAGTGGAACCGGTTTCAAGAAAATAAGATGCCTTACGAAGAAAATGCTGCAGCCCTCTCCCATCTCCCTCCTGAGCTCAAGGCTTTGGGAAACAGCCTCCACCCATGCAACTGACCCCAAGCAAAGTGCCCAGCCCAGCCCCAAGCCAGATTTTCTGCTGCCCCTCTCACAAAGCACCCTCCTCATCCAGGAGGGGAGCACCGGAGATGCATCCAGCGCAAACCAGGCAGCCATTTGCCACCTCCAAGGATCACAGCTGAATCCAAGAGCTCCTTAAAGCTGCAGCTTTTCCCGCTCACCCTGCCCCAAGCACCCCAGCATTCCCCTTTACCTGAATGTGTACATCTGGCTGATGCCACAGGGCAGGACCTTCCCCTGGGGCAAGAAGGGGGCAGTGACCCTCAGGCCATCTCCTTCCAGGACCACGTCGTGTGGAGATGACTGGCGTCCCCCTCGGTCCAGGCGGTAATTGAAGGAGAGCGTCTGGCCATAGCTCAGCTGCTGGTTCCCAAGGAATTTTGCTGTGAAGGGAAGAAAGGGAGAAAATTAAAGCCTTAAAATCTGGCCTTCCCCCTAAAGGATTGGTTCACAGAATCAGACCAAGCAAAGGGGACGCAGTCACCTCTCCCGCACCTACCGGGCGCCACAAAGTATATCGGCTCCGATCTCCTTGCTGCTATGAAGGCATCCTGATGGCGTGGGGACCACTGGAGCTGGGCTGGGGAGCCACTTTGATGGATACCTCGCCAGCCTTCAGCACCTGGAGCACCAACAAGGACCAGTCAACAGGACAGGGAAGGTGCTTCCAGGACTCCAGCAAATTTCTCAAGCTGTGTTGTATCAAAACCCTTCAGCTCCCTACCTCTTGACCTCCGAGGGAGCAGCACAGATATCCCTGTGCCAACACATCTGTAAATAAGCCAGGCTAGGCACAGAGGTTTCTTCCCAAATGTCAGGTAAGACATGCAGCAAGCCTACGCTCCTGCCACCCTTGCACCCCACTTCTGCCTACAGTCAAGCCACCCCACCCATCAAAGCACAGGGAGTCCCAGCAAGGCTGCAAACCAGGCAGCTCCTCCAGGATGTCAAAGAGAAGGGATGGCAAACACCCTCAGGAGCCATAGGGATGTCCTGCTGGGGCTTCACCTTGCTGGAAGGTGGAGGTGATGTTGTAGATGCTGTGGTCGTCTGCACTGACACACACAGCTGAGTGCCCGTAGCAAAAGCAGGGGGAGCATCCCGCAGGGTTTCTGGCATCCAGGTTATAGAAGTTTCGCTTGCACCTGTGGAAACGCAAGAAGGTGACAACATTGAAGTCCACTTTCTTTTTTTCCTGGGTCAACACAACCAGCCCTCTAATGACAGCATGGCCAAGGTTTCAAGGTCATTGCCAGGCTGGGATGTTGAGATGGGCAGGCACAACTGCCAGGGGTGTGACTGCCAGAGAGACGGAGGACATGCCACACAGTGGTTCCACAAGTGTTCCTGCCACCCACCTCTCGCACCGCTGTCCGGTAGCGCTCGCCTTGCAGACACAGCGGCCGGAGATGCAGTCCCCCGTGCTGCCGGCTGGGTCACACTCGCACTGCAGGCTCCTGCAACAGGGACAGCAGGGACCTCCACCTGGGTTTCCAGCTCAGCCGGGAAGCTCAGTGGCTCCAGCTGTATAAGACAGCTGAGAACCACCCCTCCTCCCCCACCAGCTACCAGTCCCATGCTAGAAGGGAAAAAACTACCAGCAGAGCCATCTCTCTAAGTAATCCAGCTGCACCAGTATGGGTGCCAGGCTGAGGCAGTGCCCAACGCTACAGCCCCAGGACACCCCAGAGCTCCAGATCCACCTAAAAGAGCAAAGCAAGGCTCTGCTGAGCTTAACAAACCCTGGTTGAGTTTAACAGACCTTGGCTGAGCTCCAGCAGGCAGCAACACCCCAGGGAGGCTGGGGCAGGAGGCCAGGCATGGCAGCACAGCTGCAGGCAGCCACCCCTCACCCCCACCCTTTGCCTGCCAGGGACCCCGAAGGAGCAATGGCAGGATGAAGCGAGAAAGAAGACACAATGCTGAGGAAGCCAAACCAGAAACGCTTCGAAAGGTGCTTAAACAGGGCTCCATGCAAAGGAAGGGGTTGATTTTTGCGTGCACATCTTTGCACTGGAGCAGTCCTTGTGAGCAGCACAGATACCAAGCAGACCCACACGTGGGTGGGTTTTATTTTACATTGACTAGCCTGGCTGTTGCCTGTTTGGCGTTATCTGGGTAATAGAGCCAGCTCCTCAGAGTGTGGTTAAGCTCAGGTTTTGATGCTATTGCATGACAGTGAGCCCTGCAGGCTGGAATGGAGGGTCCAGCCCTGCTGGAGCCCACTCTCTGCCAGCAAGGTTAGCTTCAGGCTATCGGTGTGCTGCCACGAAACAAAGTGCCTCTGCCCTTGCACAGTGCGTTTTCAGCCAGTGTGGGCTTTTTACAGCAGCTGGGAGAGCTCTGGAGACTGGCCCTCCAGCTGTCCCCGTGCCATTGGTAGTGGCCAGCACTTACTGCCCGCTCCTCTGGCAGCCGGCCTCAGAGAGGGACTCGAAGCCTGGCTGGCACTGGTCACACTTCTTGCCCATCACGCCAGGTTTGCAGCTGCACTGGCCGTCACTGCCACACTGTGGGCTGAGGGCACCTGCGGAAAGAAGGGAAGGAGAGGTTTGGGTGGGCACCTCCCTGCGATGCTGCCAGCAGGACAGGGGAGCAAAGCACCACACAATCATGAGGAACAACCCAGTCCCAGCAGCAGGTCCGTCCTTGAGATCCCAGCACAGCGCTGAGACACCAGGTCTGGCTGTTTAAAGCTGCTCCGGCTTCCCTGATTGATGCAGGAGACTTGGAGGAGATAAATCCCAGCAGGCATTGACCAGATGCCCAGGCCAAAGATCTTCTTCCCTACCATAAAGGTCATTGTGGAGGACAAGACGGACTCCAGGGCATACAAACCAGAGAAATTTCTTCTTCTTTGCCAGACCCTTTGCTAGTAGACATCAGTAGAACTTGATTTTGGTGCCTCTCCAAGGACCCTAGGGGGCCAAGGGCCATGGCAGGGTCTTCGGTTTGACCTACCGCTGTGCCCACGCAGGTGCTGAGGGGAGAGGATGCCAGAGCCATGGGCAGCGGTCCTGCCGCCGGGCCCTCCTTGCATGCCAGCGCCAGGGGCAGCCAAGGGGATATTCACCCTCCTACCACCTAGAAGCCTATTGTCCTGTCCTCCTGCCATCTGTTTTTCATGTGCAGGTGGTGCTTCTAGTGATCTTCCTGCATCGACAGAGACCAACAGGCATTTCAGTACCCACCACACCTCAGCACCACATGTACGAGCCACCTACTTGCAGAGCAAGCTGAAACCTGATGAGGATGAAGGAGCCATCACATCTACTGTGTAACCACCACAAGACCCACTGAAAACACCACAGAGCTAGAGATCCCACCTGGCAGCTCTGCCGTCTGCAAAGAGCTGCCAGAGGAGCTGGAGAGGCTGAAGCCACCACTCCATCCTCAAGCAAGGTGGCAATTTGCACAGCCTCCCCTCCAGAGGCACAACGCTGTGAGCTTGGAAATTATCTTTTTGCTTTTATGGTGCAATTAAAAGCCTTTGCAGAGCCCACCAAACGTTGCAACACCCAGGAAGCACCAGCCCGACTGACACAGCTGGCAAAAGCCGCCGCTCCCCGCGCAGGGCTTTGGCCGCCGTCCCGGAGAAGGGTGGCAGCTGGGAGAGGCAAGCAGCTCCCCGAGGGCAGCTCCTGGAAGGTGTCAGCGGGTTCATGTCCATCCCCCAAATTCAGTGGGGAGCAGAACACAGTCCTGCTCAGCAAGGCAGGGATCGGTGGTGGAGGTGCTAGAGCGAAGGAATGCCACCCAGAGAGATGCTGAAAGGCTGAAGGAGTGGGGCCATGTCAACCTCATGAAGTTCAATAAGGTCAAGTGCAAGGTCCTGCACTTGGGTCAGGGCAATCCCCAATATCAGGACAGACTGGGGGATGGATGGATGGATGGAGAGCAGCCCTGCTGAGAAGGGGACACTACTGGGTGACAAACAGGACATGAGCCGGCACTGTGCGCTCGCAGCCCAGAA
>JAVJGI010000032.1:4938746-4976998 GCA_035590275.1 Ibycter americanus
GGACAGGCTGGGAGAGCTGGGCTGGTTCAGCCTGGGGAAGGGAAGGCTCCGGGGAGACATTATTGTGGCCTTTCAATTTATAAAGAGGGCTCAGTATATAAAGGTGAGCTTTGCAAAGAATTTTAATTGCACCATGAAAGTGAAAGGGTAATTCCTGATTTCACAGCATTGCACCTTGGGAGGGGAGGTGCTGCAATGACAGACAGACTTTTTACCAGGGCCTGTAGAGACAGACCAAGGGGAAGAGGTTTTAAACTGAAAGAGAGGAGGTTTAGACTGGACATAAGGAAGAAATGTTTTATGATGAGGGTGGTGGGACACTGGAGCAGGTTGCTCAGGGAAGCTGTGGATGCCCCATCCCTGGAGGTGTTGAAGGCCAGGTCGGACAGGGTTTTGAGCAACCCAGTCTAGTGGAAGGTGTCCCTGCCCTTGGCAGGGGGGTGGGACTAGGTGATCTTTGAGGTCCCTTCCAACACCAACCATTCTGTAAGCCTGTGATAATTTCGAGGGGCAGGTGAGTCTTGAAGCCTGGCTGCAGCCTGGAGCTGCTGAGGGGCTCGAAACTCCCAGCACCAAGCCGTGAAGCACCCAGGTGGAGGAGCAGCTCCTATGACTTACGGTGCAGCAACACAGCGCTGGGCTCTGGCACCCCCCCATTCCCACGGGGAGCCAAGCTGGCCCCACTCCCTCCTCCCGCAGCCCTCAGGCCCAGCGTGCAGGGACCCGGAGCCTGCCCCAGCCCACGTCCTCAGCAGGGCCTAGGGACACGCGTGGCAGCAGGCACTGCAAGCCCCCCTACACCCCCCAACCCATCCCATTCCCTCCCGGCCAGCGGCCACGTACCCTGGGGGTGGCAGCGGCAGGGCAGGCAGCAGCCCCGCTCCCGCGGGCGGAAGAAGCCCTCCTTGCAGCGCTCGCAGTGGGGACCCTCCGTGTTGCCCTGGCAGCCGAGGCAGCGGTACCCATTCCCCGTCTCCCTCAGGAGGTGCCAGTCAAAGACGCACTGCCTGGACATCCCGTTGCAGTCACAAACTGGGGAGAGGAGAGAGAGAGACATCTCAAATGACCCTTAGAGATGAAGGCACCAGCTATGAAGCTGTAAACCCACCCTGATGGCCAAAAAGCAACCCCGGGCAACACAAACCTCCCTCTCTTGCCCTGCTAATAACCTCCCGTCCCCATGCATCTGCATCCACCAACCACCCCAGTGCCACTGGTGCCCACACCATGCTCCGCATCCTCCTGCTTTGGAGCGACGCCAACACTGATTTCCCTGCCAACACAGCTCAGGAGGGACACCCCCCCCCCAAGCCAGGCAGCCCCTCCCCACAGCGCAGCATGGCCAGGGATGTTCTCCATCCCTTCAGAGGCCTTCCAGAACAACAAGGTCTTTGAGTAAGCAGGGATGATAAAAAAAACCCAAATCTTGTCCTGAGAAAAGCATAGGGAATCTTGCTGGTGACTTCAGGGAAAAGGGAAGGATCCCTGAGGTTATGTTTTGCTTCACCCAGCCTCTGACTGGGGTGAGCCCAGAAGGAAAAGCTCAACAAACTTCCACCAGGTCCCTCCGTGCAGGTGTCCTCCCAGCCAAGTGCAGGGGTGATGAGGAGTGGTTTCTGATCAGAGGAGCTTAGCAGAAGCATGTCAGCCAAGAGGTAGATTTGAAAAATAATAATGTTTTTGGCAGGATTACATTATGGGTGACATTACAGGTCATGTCACCTCACCCTCCACAGGAAGAAAGGGTGCAGCTGCCCACGTCACTGCATGATGGATGCCAGGGGAGACAGGCACAAGATTTTGCATCCCACTGCAGCCAGGACAGACGGGACCTCTGGAGAGCAGACTGGCAGGTATCTCACCAGACATGGCTGCTCCAGCACACTTCTTCATTGCCTTGCCCAAGTCTTCTCTTGAAGCCACGTCTCATCTACCTGCCAGGCCCTCAGTGGCCACTACTACAGTGTTTAAGCCTGAGGACTTTTATTTCAGACGAGCTCCTCAGCGCCATGGAGCAGAGCAGACACAACTGAGGGAATGGTTGGTGGAGACAGGCAGGGGAAACACACGCCCTGAGGGAAAAAGCAGGGTCTGCAGGGGTGCAGAGCCTGCTGGCAAGCTGCTCCAAACCACCCCGATGCTGCCAGGGTTCCCTCAACCTCCATTCGTGAAGCTCTGCGCACTGCGGAGCTCCTTGGGAGACAAAGGGTGGTCCCCACCTGCCCACCCCCAGCAGCACGGGCAGGCGGAGGAAATCCAAAAGCAAGCAGAAATCTGCAGCAGGGATGCAGACAGCGGGTTGTACTTGATACATTCCTCCATCCCAGCGCTCTTCTGGCACCACTTAGCCTAAGGATACAAGGTCCCTGGACTCTGCATCTGTGACTCCCGGGACCAGGCGCCGCCTCCTGCGCTCACCGCCCAAGCACGCAGCACCCAGCGCTCACACTCGCACCTCGCACACACCCGTTAGCACCTGCATACCAGACAGAGGCACTCAGCGAGCAGCGGCCAAGCCTGCTGCCAAGAAGGGATGACCTCATGCACCAGCAAACAGAGATACTTTTTTTTTTTCCCCCTCCCTCCAGCTCCAGGAAACACGGTCCTTCCCTTGCAGTCTGTCAGGAGACCGAGACCTGGCTGTAGAAGGTGTCCTGCCACCCCAGCCTGCTAGGAGGGCACCCGTGGGTGCAGAAGTCTTGCAACTTAGGGTACGAGAAAGCATCTATAGCCTCAGTGGACATCACTAGTGACCAAAGGGCAGAGACGAAACAAGACAACCCACCGAGAGCAGCAGTGCAAGGCTTTCTCAAGGTATTTGCAATCACCTTCACGGAGAGACTGCTTGGCATTCATCCCACCCCCATCCCTCCACACAAAAGCTAGAATATCTCAAGCTGGAAGGGACCCATATAAGGATCATCACATTAAACTCCACCCATGCATCATCCCACATCTACGTAATCCAGAGGATTTACGGGGTTGCTAAATTACAGGCATGAGCACCATTCCCCGGGGGAAGGAAAACCTTTTTTCAGGTCTTGCTCTAAGGCTGCAGCACATTAAGAGCCAGCTCTCCAGCACTGGCACGGGTTCAGGTCTCGCTAATCTGAAGCCATTGAAGATGATGTTACAGATTAGTGCCACCACCTCACCGGTGTAGCTGTTCCTGTTGTTGGTCTTCTCCTGGAAACTGGAAAGCTCAAGCAGGTTAATCTTTACCAAGAGCGAGGCACTGGAGTTGCTAACGAGATGGAGCATGCAGGAGCTGCTGGAAGACGAGGACCAGCTGAGGACAGGATCAGTTTTGTATCCAGGTGCCCTGAGGCTCTGCCCTGAGATCATCCA
Source organism: Ibycter americanus (assembly GCA_035590275.1). Lineage (NCBI taxonomy): Eukaryota > Metazoa > Chordata > Aves > Falconiformes > Falconidae > Ibycter > Ibycter americanus. Next base: position 4,942,095 of record JAVJGI010000032.1, read on the forward strand.
GTTCTCAGACAACTGTGGAGAAGAACAGGCTCTGCCGAGGAGAAGCTTTGCAGCCAGATTTCTTCAGCACTATGTTGGGATGAAGAAGGTCCATGGCATGCACCCAGCAGGACATCGTTCCTCCAGCTCCCACCCAGCAGAATGAAGTGTGAAAAATGCTTGCTTGCTGTGCCGAGACAAATTCCCACATCAAAAAGGCTTGGAGGAGTCAGGCAGCTTCAGACCTCTGAAACTGTCTTCTTAAATTCATAAAACCAGAAAATGAGGTTGGCCCTGGGTCTGCGAGGAGCAAATCCGATAGCCCTGTATGCACGAGCTGGTCTGCAAAGACTATCTGTTTCATCAAGAGATCCAGGAGAGCTTTGCATGCAATGAAGCCTCCATGACAACACAAGCCATTCCATGCACTGTGCTTATGGGACAGTGACCCAGAAGGCTGTCCCACGTGCTACCCCAGGTCCTGGCTTTCCCCATCCCCCTACTCCACAGCTTTCTTGCTGCAGGAAGACCTGCCCGTGTCTCCATCAACATCGTCAGGGAGACACCACACACCAGGAGCCAAAAGCTGGTGCCTTCTTTCCAACACTCCGAGTTAGACACCTCATTGAGCTCTGACCTTCACACCCCAGCTCTTCCCCAAACCCTGGGAGATTCCTCCAGCCATCGCAGGTGCAGGCACACGCCACCCAGGCCAACGCTTGCTTGCTCAGGCAAGGCTCCGCGTAGTTCGCCGTACAAGTGCCCTGACCGCTGCTGCTCAGCCAGATGGTACGTGAACCCAATGTGACTCAAGCAGCTCATTTGCAAGCAAAACGGGATTACGGGTGCTAATTACAAGCACACATCTAACGCCATGACCGGAGGAGTAACAGCACAGGAGACTAATTTACACTGCCGAACCAACTTGGGAAGTCTGCTGCAGCACAAAAGCACGGTCAGTTATCGGCTACGGCTTTTACGTATGCGCAGAAATAGGTTCAGGAGCCCATGGAAAAGCAGCAGCTGTCCACACGCTGCCAGGAAAAGTGGAAGGGAAGAATCTACATCAGTATTTTAAAACTTGCATGCAATTAAGGCTGCTGTAATAATTATCTGAGTAGCATGTAAAGCAAATCAGATTTAAAAAAAAAAAAAAAAAGGCAAACCACTTATTCAGCACTTTTTTCCCTTGTCACGTTGCACTGCACTTAAAGAAAGATTGATAAAACAGCCGCCTTTTACAACTTCAAGCCCAGTGGGTGTATTTCAGAAGGCCAGTACTGCAGACAGAAAAAACTGAAATCACTCAGTGTACACAAAATACATGTGAAAACCCGATTATGGCCAAATATACCCATCTCCAGACTATACACCAATACAACTGAAACCCCATTCCTGAATCACCACCGGGCTGTGTGCACACAGACATCCCTGCATTGCACTCTCTGCTACAATCGCACACGCAAGGGGATCCTCTGGACTTGTAAAGCTCGCCATCGGTCCGTGTACCATGGGAGACTCACCGCCTCCCATGGGGTGCAGCAGGTCCATGGGCATCTCATAAGCCCTACAGACTGGCACAAAATACAAACGCCACACACGTGTTGCTACAGCAGACTGGATGCTTCCAGCTCTTCCTCAGGCTTAGGGAAGGTTTTGGTTCCAGCAGCAGCAGCAGGCGGCAGATCAGCCACCCGCTCCCTGGGCAATGCTTGTGCTCACACCCAAATCCCACCCAAGTAGCAAGGTTTTATACAGAAAGCAATGAAGTAATTGCACATAAATTATTTAAAGGGGATGCCAGCAAAAAAACCCAAAAGTTTAAATGGTCATGGGATATTTAACCCCAGAGGAAATGTAAGGGGAAGCACCTACAGACCCAATTTTCACCCCAAAGGTAGGAGGGGCGAGCACCCCAGCAGGGTGCTGTGGCACCCAGCCGGCTCCCATTGCCGGCACTGGGGCAGGGCTGCGAGCAAAGCCGCCAGCAGGATCGACCGCCAGCACGAAAGCAGGAACAGCCAACCTTCCCGAAGGCTCACCTTCTCCTCCGTTGGCGCTCCGGGCTGCGGGCAGGGCAGAGGCCAGGAGGCCGCAGAGGGGCAGGAGCCAGCACCCAGCCATTTCTCGCGCCGGGGAGCACACGGCACCCGCCGCAGCAGGCGACAGCAGGGCTCGCGACCGGCTGCCCGTTGCTTTTTTTCCCCCCTGCGTGGTTTTTATCGGCTGCTCCACCTGAGTCACTCCCAACAGGAAGAGCACGTGTGCCGTGGGCTGACTCACCCCGAGCCAGGAGAGCCCAGCCCAGGGAGCGCAGGCAGGCGCCCGCCCCGTCGAGAGCCAGGCATGGACGGGGCGCAGCACCCCGGGGACCTCCTGCCTGCGCCCTCCTCGGGGTGCGACCTCACCGGGAAACTTAAACCATAGCCGCAGCCCCTGCAGACACCCCTCCTGCCCGTCCCACCCGCCCAGCTCATCCCGCTGCCGCTGCGGGCAGGGCACTGGTGCTGCTGGGGGAGCTGGGCTGCCCGGGCACGCAGGCTTGCAGGGAGAGAAATGAAACACGATGAGCTCAGAGGAAGCCTGGGGAGGGTGGATGGGGACTGCCGGCTCACCAGCCACCTCCAGCCACCCAACCCACAAGAGCAGGGCTCAGAACCAGCCAGAAGAGGTGACTGATTGGGACTCACAGCCAAAGGCTGCTGGGGATGCAAAGAGACGCCGAGAACAGCTTGGGCACGTACTGGGAAAGCAGATCCGCCGGGATTTACCAGACAAGCATCAAGTTCAGGAAATTGCCAGACCTGGAAATGGGGTGGAGGCCAGGAATCACCATGCACATTTGTTTGCTTTTGCTCCCGAGGCAGAAAGCGAGGTTAGATAGCTCCTCGGCCTGACCTAGTATAACCACTTTCATGCTAGGAAGAGGATGAGGAGCGGAGACAGAGGGCAAAAGGCCTGCCTGAGGCTGCTGATGGAGCCGGGATGAGCATGCCAGGCTCCACAGCATGCCAGGCCCATTAGCATTTTGGTCTCAAGGGTAGCCAACAAGCCACACAAGACAAGAAGGCCAGTTCCACCTTGCTCCTCACCTTTGCTTTGAAGGAGGATGTGACCACTTCTACAGGGGAAGAGAGAAATCTGGAGGCAGGGGTCCTCCTCGCCCTGCATACATCAGGATAAGGGAGACACTGGTACATCCACCTGGCCTGCAAAAGCCGCCCACCAGAGGATCACAAGGAAGGATGGCCCCACAACATCTCCCCTGCTGACTGTCAGGGGACACCTACTGTCACAAGTGACTGTGAGTGGTCCATGAGCCCCTTTAGGTGGAATGAAGACACCTAATAAATTTGCCCCCAGTCTAAGACACAAGTTGCCTTCCAGGTCACCTTCTGCACTAGGGACTGAAACCCCACCCGGCGGTGCTGGCACACTGCTCGTTTCAGAGCTAACAAGCCAGGGTGATTAATGTTTAGGTCCTCATCTGAGACTCTTACATTACCCAACAGCCTCCAGACGCTTGTGCACCTGGAGCTGACTCAGAGGGCTTTCCTCTGCGGCTCCTGGTGATCTCATGGACACAACTAGCCCAAATTCACCACATCTTTGCACCTCCATTTGCCAAGCTTACCTGCCTCCGCCAACTGAGTCAACTCTTACAAACAGGCTGTTTCCTTTGAATTTCACACAATGGATCTTAATATAGCTCACAAGGAACCCAGCTTCATGAACACACTGGTGGCACGTGGGGTTTTGGCACCCAGGGATGTCTTCTCTGAATTTTTTTTTATTATTATCTTTTTTAATAAGTGAGACAAAACCACTTACGGTGTTCCCACCAATTTGGCCGTTCTTAGGGTCTACCTATTCCTCCAAGAAAACACACTTAACCCCTTCTGCTCTGAAGTACACCACTTGCCCCAAACACCTCTGCTGCGCCCTTCCTACCCACAGACACCCCTCTGCTCAGGAAATCCATCTCCTCCAGCAGCACTGTCGGTACAGCAATTCCCTTGAACCTTGCCCAGCCCAAGCCCTTGGCCAATTTCTCTCTTGGAAGACCAACTCTCACCATCAGGAAGCTTTTCCCTTATCTGGCTCCTCCATGTTATCTTTCTTTCTGTCTCACCATTATCACCCTACCTCTTCACTTGGGCAAACAAGGCACTGGCACAGCTCTCTAGTCATTTCTGTACATTTACTTAGGTTACTCTTACCTCATCATCTTCCACCCTCCTTAGAGATCACATCTGAGAATCACATGAGTGCGTGCCATGAGTGTAACGAAAATATATTTTCTGGGGCCCTGATTTTCTAAACACACCAGATCTGGAACAAACACCACCCTCACTGATGCCCACCACCCTCCACAGAGGGAATGCTGCCCATTGCAATCCATCACTACAGCAGCACTGTTTAGAAAAGGTCTCCTATAAACATGGGTAACAGAACTGCTGCCTTTTAGAGTGAGCAGAAGTGTAAGCAATGGGAGGCATGAAGAGTAGCGGTGCTCATCAGACACTGCAATGAAACAGTATTTCTTCACTGCAGAACCCAGGTCTTTTAATCTGCAACGTAAGAACAGTCTTTCTGAAGATGTCCTGTTTCTCATTCTGCGTAACAGAGCTAAGAAAGCTGCTACTGCAGGGAGACCACCTCAGTGGCTGGCAACTTTATCAGTCCTTGAGGACGTGGCCATGGCAGAATTAACCACTTCCAAGGTAGCCTGAATCCACGTAATAATCTGAATTTCGCTGATGGTTGCCAGTGGCAAGCAATGGATGTGTGAAAGCCCCGAAGTAAAAGTTTTATCAATGTAACCAAGGGAGAAAACCCATTTTGGTGGCTCATGACAGCTAAACGACACCAGGATGTTGTACATGTCCTTGCAGCACAGCTCCTCCCTGGCACCCATAAGCCTCCCTCTGCAAGGGACCTTCTGAGCTGCAGCATCCTCCTGCAACTCGGGTCCTGGCTGCTTCCGCGGGCTGTCTCACTTCTCCTGCGGGGTTTGTTGGGCAGCATCTTACCTCGAGCTATTTTCTCTTTGCTTGCCCACTGTCCTTGCTGCCATGCATATGCATGCCCATGCTCACCACCAGTCTCTTCAAGTCCGAGGAGTTTCTCCTCCAGTCCAACAGCAGACCTTGATCCTGCCACCCAGGATTTTCTCAGTGTGGAAAATCAGGGATCCTGCCGCACCAGTATCGCCAGCAGCACGGTGCAGCGATCAAGCCTGGACTTCAGTCTCTCCTCTGCCAGATGGGTGCCCTGGGCTTCCCAAAGCGGCTTAGGGCCAGCACGTGGAGCAGCCTTCCCCGTGCCGGTGTGGAGGTGGTTCCCTGATACAGTGCTATTCCCAGACAGAAAATCTGTTTTATAATCCAGGATTTACGGGACCATGATATTATCAGTGGATCCTTTACAATAAAAAAAGTGTGTGTGTATCTGTACATATCTATACCTCCTCCTTGCTCAGGAACACGAGGGCTCGCTTCAGGAGACATCACTTTCTGGCACGGTTTGGTGGGTCTAGAGGTGCGGTTGGACAGCTGGGGCAGCCCTTGCTCGGGGGTGACCAAACCGCTGCCAGCCAGAGACACCTGGAGCAGAGGTGGCTGGGGCAGACGCTGCGTGGGGACGGGCAGAGGCAGGCAGGGGAGCCGGCAGGCAGCGGGACACGGGGTCAGGGCGGCGGTGAGCAAGCAGGGCAGCGGCATGGCACGGAAGTGCCGTCACGTCTGGCCTTGCCTCGCCTGTGCCCTGCCCGTACTAGCGAGGGGTGGGACAGACAGACAGACACACAGAGATGAGGGAAGGCAGCACTGCATCTCACTGCATCCCCCTCTCTGCCCCTGTGCCCTGCAGCAGTGGCTGCAGGGCTTCTCTGGGGACCTCCGCGGGATTTATTTTTATATGGCATTCCTGATGTCTCTCAGATGGGGCACACTGAAGGTACCGGTCCACCAGCTAACTAGAAAGATTAACTAACCAGAATGTGGTCCAAGATGTCACGGCTATAGATGGGGAGTGCAGGACACTGCCAGCTTGGTGGGACAGCTGTATGTCCTCTTCTCCTTCCTCAGACCCACACAGACATGCTAGAGCCACTCCCTCCAGGTTGCTTCCAGCACTTACTAACTCCTGGCAATACCTCACCCTCCTCAGCAGCGAGGAAGCACCTGGCTCAGCAGCCCCACGAGGTCAGGTCCTCTGAACCTCAGCCCACCCAGAACAGCCCATGATGCCCCACAACCCCCAGGAAGCACCAAGCCCCCCTCCTCAAGCAGCTCTCTCCCCCCCTACTGCGAGAAGCACCCCCATGATTTTTACCCAGCAGCAGAGACTCCAGCCGCTAACTGATGCTGCTCTGTTCAAGTCCTTCCCATGGCCACCTGGCCTCCCCTTGCCCCCTGCCAGCCTCTCGCTTCTCCAGAGAGCACCTGAGAGATGACGGAGCTTGAACTTGGACAGCGAGAAAACACACAGGGAATTAGAGGATAAAAAAAACCCACCCGAGCATGGCTTGGTCACTCATCAGCAAGGTCCCTCCCCTTGCACCTTGAGTTCTTGGCTCAGTGTGGGCTGAGCTTGACCATCTGAGGAGGGTGTTTCTACCTGGGCTTCAAAACATCAGTAAAACACTTCAGCAACCTGGAAGCAGTGCTCATGCTCCCTTGGGTCTGCTCCTCTCCCTGCCGCAGACAGTAGTATGCTGCCCCCCAAAAACTCCCATTTCACACCAGCATTATACACCCGTTTCAGAGAGTCAGCAACAACCTACAGAAGCCAAAAGCTTCACTTGAATTTGGGATTTCACCCAGGCTTCACAGGACAAGCACTGATGCTGTGTGACCTGAATATAAAATAAAAAGCACAAGCTTCCTTCCTAAGCTGACTATTTCAACCCAAAAATATTAAGAGACTCCATGTCAAGCCACAGCCAATGCAAGGTCAGCACTGTCCCACAGCCGGATTCACCGCTCCCTGACTGCTACCTACAGTCCAGCTGAAACATCAGACAGGTTTTACCAGCCAGGATTTGCTCAACAGCAATGCTGGCCAAAAATAAAAGGGGAGGGTATTTCAGAAAACAAATGCATTAGTGGCAATTATAGTTGAAGAACAGAGCACTGAAGCTAGACAAACCAAAATAAAAATAAATAATGAACTTACCAATTTAGAAGGGATTTTCTCCGATGCAAGTTAAGAGACATGCGTTTTCTTCTGGTGAGAAAAATAAAAGAAATCCAGTCTGCAGCTGTGAGACAGGTGCGACTGCAGAACTGCCTAGTCTGTTATCACAGTAATCTGTCCTAACATTAAAAACTTGCTTAATTCAGGAATAAGATTTATCCCAGGCTCTGGCAGACAGGACCCATGGAACAACAAGAAGTACCCAGATTTATGGCAGTTCCTAGTAGAGAAATTTCAGCTTCTTTATTTAGGGTTTTTGTTTTTCTTCCCAGGAGCCCTTTTCCCACGTGTTCAGCTGCAAGCAGAAAGCATTTTACCCTTCTACTGTAAAGAAACAGCCGCTGATTACCCAGGGCTTTCCAGGAAGACAGTGCAGCTCCAATGGCATCAGCAGCAACAATCTGATTTTTTAAGGTCTGGAAAATCAGCAGCATAAAATTCATTGTAGCCATGGCAATGGAGCAGTGGACACAAGGAGAAACCATCATTGCTACGGCCATCTGCAGCCCACATGAATTTCCAAGCAACTTTTCCCTTTCTCCCATCCCAATCCAGCTCATCTAATTAAGAGGAAAATCTTACAACTGAGACACATCCTCATCAACACACACACCCCTCCCCCGCAAAACGAAAAACAACACTCAAAAGAATGCCAAGGTATAAGGGGTTACAAATATTCAGACTTTATTATAAATAAGAAATACTGTTTTATACATAAAAACTGCAAGTGTTGCATTTTGTTCACCGCCCCAGACAGCAAGACCACAGATTAAGGCAAAAAAGCTGGAGTGAAGGCACGTACTGAGGGGGCCACAGTCAGGAATAAGGTGATGAAGGGACTGTCACGCATTGCCCGTGACACCCAGCACTCCACCAGCAGCTGTTGCATCATCACATTACGTAAAGAAATAACTGGACTTATACAATGAATAATGGCTGTAATGCAGTAGTGATTAAGAGATCGCTTATAAAGATTTTTTTTTTATTTAAAAATAAAATTCTGTTAAAAACAGCTTAAGGAAAAAAAAAAAAAAAGAGAAGAAAGCAGGAAACCTTAGGCCTGAGGTCAGCCAGGGCATGCGTGCATCTTCGTATCTGCTCTTCTCACAGCCTTGGCAGAGAGGTGACGCGGTTACAGCCAGCCATCTGCCCAGAGCAGCCGGCCAAGACACTGACCTCGACATCCCACGCACGTGGGGGAGCACAGGTAAGCTCTCCTCCAGGTCATTAGGTATGTTTGCAGGCAGGGGGAAATCCCAAGCTGGTAAATTGTAAGAATCTCTAAAAGAAGGGGTACAAGAGCGATGCGGGGTTTGCTGGGAACACCCTCCACCCAGTAGCGCCATTCCTGAGGGTGCACCAAGCCTCTTGCCTTGCGCAGTGGTACCAAGATGTCCCCAAATCCAGCTCTCCGACCACACCTCAGTGATGGGTCTGATCTCCCAACAGTGCTACAGCTCCTCACAGCCCAGCTGCAAAGCCACAGCCCCTGCTCTCCTCCAGGCACAACGTCCCTGGGGACAAGGGACACAGAACGGGGTGCTGCGAGCACCACGCAGTGGGGCTGGCTTTGGAGGGAGGGCTAGAAAGCATCCACCCCACAGGCAAAGTGGTTATTGCTGATGCCCATACAGGTGCGGAAGATACGAGAGAGGGAAGAAAGCAGGAGCCCAGCTAGAAGAAATACTGAACTCTAAGGGAATAATATGGAGAGAAGCAATATATGGTGCACGCGCTGCAATGGCTATAAGGGAAAGCACATAGAGGAGGCCAGGCTGTGCCACTCTGGAAATATGGCTGAGTATTTTTACACACACATACGCACACACAAGAGACTTCCTCACACTATAATCATGATAAAAAAACGGAAAAAAAAAAATCACATTCACACAAAAAATATAAATTTGAAATAATTAATAGCACCAGTGTGTGTCAGATAATAATTTCTTCCCCGCTACGCAAACGTACAAAGTTGCATAGTGTTTAAGAATAGATATATACTGGATCTCAGGGAAGGGGGGCGAGGGATGCCAGGCTGGAGGCAAGGAGGAAGCCGCAGAGGATGCTCTTGTCTCAGAGGAGGGCTGCAGGAAGAGCAGCAGGCTCCCTGCCGCTCCCACCCAGCACCGGTAAGCAGCCGGGAGGCACTACCTGGGGAGGGAGCCTGCCAGGGAGGCAACGGCGGCGGTGTGAAATGCAGACCTGCCACCCAAGCCTGGCCTGAAGTCCCCGTGCTGCGGTGGCTTTATGGTGACTGGGAGATAGGCAGGCAAAAAGAAAGGAGTGCACCGGTAAACTCCAGCTTATAAACAGGCAAGAGGCGAGAGCAATACCAGGAGATAGAAAAATGCCACTGTCCTCCTTCAGGAAAAAGATGGGAAGAAAGACTTTTTCATTTCCACTTGCGTGCCCCTTTCCTTTCCCCCCCAGGGACATTCAGCATGAAGGCCAGCGCAGCTGTCAGAGCTCTCTGGATGGCAGCTCTCCTCTTCAGCAAGACTCTTCCTGCTTGAACAAACTAATCTGTCAATCAGACATTCGTAGCCTAAAAAACCCAGATCCTCTGGCAATTCAGTAGCAACACCTACAGATGGGAACGCAGCTCGTGACTTCCACACTCCCCAGCCTGGATGACCCAGCATGTAGCGGCTTACAGACCAGACCCAAAACTTCTCCACAGACCAGGAGTGAGGCTGGCAAGACCTACCACTCCACCAGTATCTCATCTTCCCAAAGAGCTCCTCTCAGAGGCTGCGTTTTTCTCAGAGCGATGCATCATCACAGAAAACATTTCAGAAAGAGGCTTCGGCCAGTTTGTCAAAGGCTACCAACGCTGTCAGATTGGCCACTAGTCAATGATAAAAAAAAAAATAAATTCACAGGGTTAGAAGTTGGGAAGAGGGATCTGAATGAGTGCAGCTATACTGGCCATTACAGTAATACTTTGGTAGCCATCCCCTTCCTTCATAGGGACAGAGAGCTCCAGGACAGAGGATTGTACAGTCAAGGGGAGAAGAGAGGAGAGAAAGTAGGGTTAGTTTTGCCTTGCTGTATACAGCTCACATGGTTATTTCTGAACCACAGTATAAAGAGTCCAGAGCATCTCTCATCCTTGTGCTAATCAAAGGGAAACTGTGTCTGAGAGAGGGGCAAAGGTGGAGTGCTCAGGAAGACAATTTATATTAAAAAAACCCTTTGATGCCCAAAGACGGATATTTAATTTGCTTCTCTTAAAAAAAAAAAAAAAAAAAAAAACCACTTTCAACATATCCTGATTTGAAAAGAAAACAGCGGCTGCGAGCAGCAAAGAGTTGGGGATTTGAAGAAGGTAATGTGTGTTAAGGCACTCCATAGCCAAACCACCGCTCACCGGGGGAATACCCCCCACCCCCAGCACACCCTTAGGGTTTTTCAATGGACGGGGTGTTAAAACAGCCAGACGGCAAGGTCTTCTTGATGTCTTCCAGGTTGCTAATGTCCTTCAGGATCTCTTCAATGTCCCTGTTGTAGGCCTGTATTGCATCATCTTGCTTCCTGGCCTCTCTCTCAAGGAAAGACACTTTCTGGTCCAGGTCACTCTCTTTCATCTGGTCTTTGGCACTGTTCAGGGTACCCTCTATTTCATTCAGTTTGTTCAAGTCCACTGTCTCCAGTTGCCCTGAAAAGCCAGAAGCAAATAACAAAGTCCATTAAAAAGCCTTTAACACTCTAGTTTCGGGTGCTCACACAGCTGAGCCCATATGGACATCTCCATCAGGCCCTCTCTGTGTTAGAAACAGCGTTTTAAAACAGGACCAACCAAATGGGTTACACCTTCAGTGCCTCAAAAACAGTCCTCAAGCTCGCAGAAAAGCAGTACCAAACACTGCACAAGAAGCTCTGAGGCTACCCCAGGAAAGAAAAAAACCCCAAACACACAAAACCCTAAGTTCTTGCCAAAAAACATGCAAACCTTATTTCTAGAAGCCAACAGACCCATTTGATTCCTTGCACAGCACCAGCAGGGAAGCCAGCACACCACACCAGCTGCCAGCACTGCCACATCAGGAAAACACTCACAAGCATATGGCACATTAAAGACAGTGTTACCTAATTGATCCAGCAGGTCATTAATGACAGCAAGCAAGCTGTTCACAGAGTTCTTCGCTTTTCTTGCACTGTCTTCTGCCTCCTGGGCAGCCTGTGAGGCCTGCAGGGTATAAAAAAATTAAAGCACAATAAAGACTGCAGGGATTACGAAACTGCTGCCTCTCCTCTTCATGGGTCTGCCCAAACAGTTAGTCACACACCTCCCTGCCTCCTCCAGGATAACACTCCTGTGCCGAGATCTTTATTACAGCTGGCAAAGACTGACAGCATTCAGTTTTCTGATTATTTCAGGATGGAAATCCCTGATAACTGAGCAGGATTTTGCAGAACAGTGTCAACAGGGCTACAGTCAGGTTTCAGTTAAAATTAAAGGAAGGTGTTGCATGAATAAAATTGGCTTTCAAATTCCAGCAGGGAACCTATGCTAATGCCACCAGAGGGGCTCCTTTGCTTGTCTTGTGTTTTTAATCCCACTTGAAACTTGGAAGACATTGAATACTGGCTGGACCCAATGCTGTGTTTGCAAAAGGACAGCAGGGAGAAGGCAGTTTCTTGCCACTGCTGCCACCTGCCAGCATTACTTACCATGCCTGCCATCATCATATCCTGCTCAGCATCCTCCTGCTTCCGCTTCAGCTCTTTTTCTGCATCCTGTAATTGCTTCATCATGTCATCCACTTCTCTGGCCAGCCCCGTCACATCAGCAAAAGTCTTGTCAGCTTCAGCTTTGGTAGCAGCAGCACTCTACAGCCAATAAGGGGAACAGAATGGAAAAAGGTGGTGATGCTGCACAACCTCCTTCAATCCTTTTCACCAAAATGCACCAATTTCCTATCATGCCATATTTTGCATTCTCTGGTGAGGAACACAGCAGAAAGCATGTGGGACTCACCAGCAAATACTGGAACAGAGGAGTTCACACACCAATATCTTGGGGAGGTGGCTTCAGAACCACAAAGGACTCACCTTCTGAACAGAACCGGCGATTTTTTCAGCATCATCTGCTTTAATCTTGGCTTCGCGGGCATCAGCAGCAGCATTGCCAAGTGCCAGCTCTGCCTGGCGTGTCTTATTGTTGGCTTCAGCAATGGTCTGGGTAATGGCAGGGATCTTTTTCAGCGCCTCCTCAGCTGCCGTCTTGTTATCATTCACACGTTTATCAAAATCTAAGAAAGGGCAAAACAGATTCTTATCACTTGCTCCAGAAGAACCTTGAGGTGCTTCTTCAACCAAAGTACCCAGGCTTTGCCACCTTGACATTAGAGGGACAAAGCAAACAAGGGTGTGGGGTGTATATGCTTGCAGCTCTCCCTATCGCACATCTTCTGACGCTAAATAAGGAGCTTAAAAGGAGAGTTCTAGTCACTAAAAATATTTCTATTTTTATCTTTGAAGAAAAAAAAACCCAAAACCCAAAAGAACCCACCCAATACGCAGGTACTGGCAACAGCACGGCCTGTTTAACCAAGATACCTTACTGTCAAGTGACTTTTCACACAGGAATTGAAGGATTTACTGCAAGTGCTTTTTCTTTACCTTTCAGGTTGCTGAGAATAGTATTAGCCTCCTGCAGCGTGCCATTGCCCTTCCGAGCAGCTTCTTCAGCCAGGGCTTTCGCTGCATCTGCTCGAGCCAAGAGCTGGTCTGCAGTCTAAGACGATATGACATGTATCAACAGTCTTATCTTTTGAAGGACGACCACCCAGATGTACCAAAAAGCATTGCTCACCCTGAAACACCAACACCACACAAAAAAGCATCCACTCCCAGGTGGCAACGCTTCTTCTGAAACCAGGTGAATTTAGATACCTTTGGAATACTGTTCTGAATAAAAAGATGACACCACACCTGGCAAACCCATATAGCCTCAAAGCCACTGCTTTTACCAGCTTTTTGCACTTCCTTTCCAGGATCATTCTTCAGTATTAAGTAACAAGCAGCCCTAAGGTAAGGCCAAATAAGACTAAGTCTTTCATATCTGGCCAGTTACTTGTTTTTTCCTTTGTTTTTTTCCAGGGAACAGAAGCCTGCACAAAACAGAACTGACCTGCTGCTCTGTCTTCCCTTTCTCCAAGAGGTTCTTTACTTCTAGTTCCTTTCCTTTCATGTCTTCTCTCAAGTCCTCATAATCTTTCAGCTTCCTGGCAATTAGCTGATCTAACTCCTCCGCTTCCTTCTTGATCTTATTTGCTTCGTTCTGCAAGTGGAAATTGGAAACAAACGCAGATTCCTGAACATTAAAAAATTTCTGAACAAGTAGCAAAACATGGTATAGTTTCTAACAGTGTTGTAACTTTGCCTTCAAAGCTCTGAATACTACAAGGGTCAGTGCAGTGAAGGACCGAGGTTGCAGCTTCATGTGCAAGAGAATCTACTGTACTACGGTGAGCACAGGAAGGGGAGCCGTTCTGCAGGCTTTAGAGGGAATCGAAATTTTTGCACTTCTCTGTTCAAGTCAAGATGTCTGGCAAACAACATTTCACTTTTTTTTGTCCTTCAGAGATTGGGGGAGATGGGGGGTTACATATGTAGTTTCCTGCATGCAAGTCTCCTACATAAAAGTGAAATGCACAAGCTTGGATTATGCCTAGATGGACAAAAATTCCACAGATTGTCCTTATGCAGAGGAACATTAGTAGAGCACGTACAAGGTATGTCAGCAACGTAGCACACTGCCATGATGCTTGTCCTCATTAATCTTCAGTAAACACTGCCTACATGATGCTTCCTGCACATACCTCTAGCCCTGTGGAATCCACAGTAGGCAGGCTGGTGAGATTAGCGTAGATCTGCAGAGCTTTGTTTCCGGCTTCCTCTGCCTCTGCAAGCACCTTGTTGGCCTGTTTCTCTAGGTCTCGAGAGATGTTCCTTGCCTGATTATACCTAAAAAACCCCAAGGATCTAGTTATGCTACAATTTTTTTTGTAGAACTGGACTTACTAAGAGAGTAGAGAGGCTAAGAAACTGAAAGACAACTCCAATAAAACCCAAAGCATACAATGCTATAGAAGACATCTTTGTTTTAAGCATTGCTCTAAGGCCAGGAAATAAAACCTGTTTTCTGTTACTGACTCACTTCTGGTTCAGCTCATCAATATCATGTGCAGTTTGGTTTTCTCCAGCCAGGGTCTTCAGCAGCAGTTGATACGCTTCTGCAGAAGTATCATTTGCTGCCTTGGCTACGCGAACAATCTCGTCAGCTTCTTTTTTATGCCTAGACAAGATTACAGAAGAAAAATAATGCCATTAGAATTGTCAGCCAGTGGTTTCTATCCTCAATTCCAGATTTTATTCTTTCTTCCAGATTTTAGTCTCTCTTACTTTTCCTTCCTTCACCTAGATTTGCACATGGAAGATGCTAAAACATTTGCAATGGAAGATCTTGTTTGAGACAATCTCTGCAACCAAGGCATCGCTCCAGCAGCGCTCATGAGATCAGCCGAAAGGCACCCCTATGGCTGCACGTGTCCCTCATTCACATATCTAGTGGTTCACCCTCAGTCATACATAGGCATGCACCCACAGTGCCAGCCTCTTACTCAGTGGGTATGTGTTTCGTATCTAGCAAATTAAATTTTGCTTCCCCCTTGCAGGGAAGAGCAGGGCCCTGATGCGGCCTGTGAGGAGCGTGTCTTGCCACAGCCTACCTTTCAGCCAGCTTACGGGCCTCTTCTGCCAATAGAGTCATGTTGTTAGGGTCCCCACTTGACTCCGGAGGTGTAATGGACTGGAATAAAGAAAAAAAAAAATCTTAAAAGCTCTTTTTTCATCTTTTATTCATCTTTTCTTTAAATATTTATTGTCATGATCTAAATGCTTGCAGATGTGTCTAACCTACTTCTGACTTCTCTATATTTTTTTCTTAAGCCCATGCAGTTTCCACCACTGGTTATCCCTTAAAAACAAAGGTGCTAATATTTATTTAGGGGTTCTTACACTGGTTTCTTTGAGCAGAGGCTAAGATACAACCTGTAACAGACACTGATGATCTTCCTTTATTTATTTTCCACTATCTTGGGAGGGGAGAAGATATTTCCATAGCAAATTTATTATATGAGAGAGAGAACAAGCAGTGAAATAGACCAGAGGGCACAGAAAGGCCCTCTCCTGTCCTAACCATGTGGGATCTTGGCAGCACACTCACCACATTGTCAGCTGCCATCTTTGCCTTCTCAAGCATATTGGAAGCTAAGCTGATCAGGTCCTCAGTATCCTCCACCCGCACCCGGGCTTGCTCTGCCAGGTTCTCTGTCTCCCGCACTGTGCCCTGGATGTTCCTCAGCCTGTTGAGCTGACTTGCTAGTGTGCTGTTGATGTCTTTGAGACGATCCATGAGGCCCTGATCTACATCTGAAACACATGATATAAAAGAGATGAAGCAAAATTAATTACAGCAGGAAGAGAAGCTGGAGCAGCAGCTTACCACTGCAGGAAACACATTGGTAGGTTAATCCCCTCTTGAAAAGGGATCAGCAAAGCCATTTCCTAAGTCAGTCGGCTTGAGATCAAAGCCATCATCAGAATGTGCACCAAATATGATAAATGAAAAGTCATTAACTACTAATAAGACAATCCTGCTGGGTGTTAGAACTGACTGACGGGGGGGTTTGCGTTCAGAATCATGTTTCACCTCTATCATTGACTTGGAAAAAAAAAACAAAAACCAAAACCAAACACAAAAAAAAACCCAGAAAGACAACAGGGCTGCTCCTCAAGAGGTACAAGACATCTACCTTGTAAATTCTCTTTAGCTTAACTCCTAGAAGGTAAGCAGAGATTAATAGTGGGACTGTATGTTATTCCCCACTTTGGGCACTGGTGACTACTGCTGAGACAGACAGAGTCTCTATACAGAGCAGCTAGAAGACGTGCAGAATAGCAAACCCACCCCAAACCAAAGGGATGGCAGAAGCTGGCAGGATAGAGCCTCGGTCTCCAATCTGTAGGACCCATGAGCCTCACAAGCTTCCCCAGATTTCTGGACCACCAGGTAACTCCCCACAACAGCATTTTAATAATGGATCCATAAAAGCACAGATACATGCCTCATGACCAGGGGCAATTGCTTTTCAAAAGGTGAGAGCATTATTAAGAGATTAAGTACAAGCAGAAGCCTGCAGGTCTCCAGAATTCAGATTTTTTCCCCAAATACGTTGCCTTGACCTTGCAGCACAACTTACGCATTGAACATGAACATTTGACACCTTACAAAAGCATACTACAAACCACATATAGAGCAGAAAAACACAAATAAATGCTACAAGCATGCACGGATTTTTGCAAGGGTAGTTTTTGTTATATTTGACTTGCCTCTTAGGGAAGAGCAACAGAGCTGGGGAAGGGGCTGGAGCACAATCTTATGAAGAGCAGCTGAGGGAGCTGGGGTTGTTTAGCCTGGAGAAAAGGAGGTTCAGGGGAAACCTTATCACTCTCTACAGCTGCCTGAAAGGACATTGTGGCAAGGTAGGTGTCAGTCTCGTCCCAAGTAACAAGCAATAGGATGAGAGGAAACTGCCTCTAGTTGTGCCAGGGGAGGTTTAGATTGGATATTAGGAAAAATGTCTTCACTGAAAAGGTTGTCAAGCATTGGAACAAGCTGCCCAGGGCTGTGGCAGTCACCATCCCTGGAGGTATTTAGAAGACATGTAGATGTGGCACTTAAGGACATGGATAAGTGGTGGACTTAGCAGTGCTAGGTGAATGGTTGGACTCAAATACCTTAAGGCTCTCTTCCAACTTAAATGATTCTATCGTTCTAAGAGGTGGAAAGAAAGATGAAAAATACCACCACAAAGTCCAATCCATACCCCGTAAGCAGGACTATTATACCCATACATAGGACTATTACCTAGGCACGGATGCCAAGCAGGCAGCATAAAGCTACCTCTGCTAAAACCGAGAATACTTTCAGTGATCATCCCCATCGGCAGGAATCTTCCCAAGCAAATGCAAGCGTCAGATGTGCATCTGCTTTTTCCCAGCTTCATGCAAAGGGGACAGAGTTTTCCAAAGTCGTCTGAAATCACTGAACCAACTCCCAAGGGAACATCTTTTACTGCAAAGTCAATAGTCTTCAAGTTGCTCTTCTCCAAAACACGTCAGCTTATACATTAAAAAGACCCTAAAGACAAACCATTGTCACATTGCTCAACATTCTGCTCACAAACATCCTATGGTAGAGGTGACACTACAAGAATCAATTTGAAGCAGAGTTTAACAGAACAAATAGCTACAGGCCACCACAACAGCACTTTTCAGAACATTATATACTTTATGGTGGGATAACTAAGCTTGCCAGCAGGATTTTGAAGCCTTCATTCTCATCACTGACGATATCCCGACAAGAACTACTTTATCCCAAGACATCTGAGCAAATCTGGAAGCATAATAAGTAAGTATATTGCGAAGTCTTCTGCTTGCTTAACAAGTGAAAGCCTCCTTTGCATCTGGAGAAGAGGTTAACACATACAACACTTGCATATGTACAGAGCTAGAGGAAGATCATTACTCTACACGCACAACAGAGACAACTAGGAGAACAGCATGGATAAAAGCACAGCCACTGTTGTTTTGATAATAACATACAGCCTCAGCGCTATCCAAAATAGCTGTCTGCCCTGATGCAGAGTATAGGCTTGAAATCAGACACACTGTGTCCAAAGGGAACAGGAACATCAAGCAAAGAGCTCATTTCACATTGATCCATGTCTGATCAGGTCAACTCACCTTTGCTGTTTTGTGCTTCCTGGAGCAATTCCGTAACATCTCTTTCTGCCTGCTTCAATCTCTCCTCAAAGGCTTGATCAGTTACAGTTTCTTCTCCCGTACCCAGATTTGCTATAAGGTTTTCCAGCTCCTGCAACCTCTCACGTTGCTCTGCCACCTATGCAACAGGGAGAGAGCACAGCTATGACACCTTGAACCTCTCTGCTTTCAGCAAGCATCAGCCAACCACGGGCATAAAAGCTGCTGCACAAGCAAGCACATGCCACCGTCTCCAGTGGTACCACCAGCGGCATTTGTAGCCTTACCTTATCTTTCACTAATCTGTAACAGGCTGGACACTCCTGGCAGCCCGGCCATGAGCGGTTGTAGAAATAGTTCTCTTCACACTGGTCACAGCGGCTTCCTACAAAGCCTTCCTTGCACTCGCAGCGACCGTTCTCCCGGCACTGCAGGGAGCGCGAACCCTCAGGATCACAGTCGCAGGCTGCAGGAAAGTTAAACCTCAGTCAGGCTGGAGGAGAGGCAGAAATACCCTAACACACCCACAGGGCAAGAGCATACTAATACCCTAAAACATCTGCAAGAGTAATGGGGCACACACCCACAGCTGGAGCCCTGCTTCCAATCAGGGTGCTTGTACACACAGCAGGGCACTGTCTAGCTAGACGCAACATTTATTGCATGTGTTCACAGTGTTGCTATTGCCCCTCCCACAAAGCATTATAATTTTCTATCCCATTTCATTGTAACCAACTGCAATTAATTTTTCTGCTCTTTACAGGCAGTGATATTGAGGGCGAAAGTTTGGATCATCCTGTTTTTCAATCATGTTTACAAGATCTGTTGCTCCTCAAGACAGAACCTGTACATTCAGGTCATTTGCAGAGGAGCTGCACAGAGATTTAACATTAGAAAACAGGATTGCTGCAGGACAAGATTCAGAAAATGTATTTACACCAAAGAGAAGCGGGTATCTAATAAGCTGGAGTTCTTCCTACCCCCAGTTTAAGAAAATAATAAAAGAAAAAGGGGATAAGCTATTGTACAGAGATCAAATTTCACCAGGCAGGGTGTGGACATAAAAGTGCCAGCTTCTGCTGTGATGAAGAGTGAGGTGAGAAAGTACTTTCCCAGAGACAGGAGGAAAGCAAAGGAAAGGCTTGTTGTGCAACACCCTTCCCATCTGCTTCACTCCAGCCTTTCAGACTTACGTTTACAGCCTTCAGAGCTAAAGCCAAAGTGGTTGACCTCGCATCTGTCGCAACGCTGGCCAGCGACACCAGGCTGGCACTCACACTGCCCAGTTCGGATGTCACACTGGCCATTGGTGGAGCCCACTGCATGACAGCTGCACCTAGGGGAGGCAGCCACAGGTCAGGCGGTGACACAGAAGGGAGGCACAGGTGAAGTGCCTCTCTGAAGGAGCCCTAACAAGCACAGCTGTGTCTCCATTTGTCAAAAGCCACTTTTCTTGCTGTGCAGATGCAGGAGGTGAGGCACTGAGTCTTTGAACCGTGCAAGGTCACTTGGTGCCTGCACTAAAAAAGGAACCCACGAGCCCCTGAGACCAACAATCACACAGTCACATGGCACTTTTCTATTTAAACCCCTGATTTAAAGCTATTTATAAAGCTATTTATGTCAGGCTTTTTGTACAGCCTTCATAGCTGCTCCTTGACTGCTGCTCTTCCCCACCCACAGCAGCACCAAGGCACACCAGTTACTTGTGACAAACATCACATTCCTGCACAAGGTAAGCACAGATACGCCAAAACCAGGCTCTCTGCCCCGAGTCAAAGCAAATGTCACCTCTCACAGCCGCGTCCACTCTGGAGGTTGAAGAAGCCAGGCTCACAGGCACTGCAGTCCCTCCCGGTGACGTGAGACAGGCACTCACACTGCCCAGTCACTTGATTGCAACTCGTCTGCTGATTCACAGTACCATAGGGATTGCAGTGACAAGCTGCAAAAATAAAATGGATGGAGAAATATGCAGAAAGAAGTCCCTTGTGGTGCTGGTACTCTGCTAGCCAGTCCCTAAAGAGGCCTAGATCCAAAACACATGGCAGCCCAGCCCCTGCATCGCACAATGCTTTTGCTTCGATGGCAGTAAGCATCCACAAACAGAAGCATTTTAGCAAGCTAGAACCACCAAACCAGGATAAAGCCATGCCTCACTGCTGACAGTCATAAACAACAGCCTGACATTGTGTCCTGACAATACATTAGGGAACAGCAGCTCTTGGGGACAAAACCATTTTTAAATGCAAGAGGAACCAGCTCTTACCTCTGCACTTGTCAGCGGGATCAGGGGCCAGGGGGTTCCCAAAGAAGCCGTCTTTGCAGCGGTCACAGTAGAAGCCAGCAGTGTTGTAGATGCACTTGAGGCACTCGCCTGTCTGGCGGTCACAGTTCCCCACAGCGTTGGGATCGATGTTGTCATTGCACTGGCAGAGACGGCAAGGCCTCACAGCACCGTTTTCACCCAGTGGGTCTCCAAAATAGGCGTCATCACACAGCTCACACCTCTTGCCTGGGACACAAGGGAAACACACATGCTGCAACAGAAAGCCCTTTGCTGCCTTCTCACCTGGACCCCTCTTTGCAGTCCCTTCTGAAAAGTAAATTCTCCAGCTTCCTCCCCTTTCATCCTACCACTGGGGCCAGAAAGGTGCATAAAACCATGCATGAATCCCTCCCCATCTCTAAATTTAAGCCGTTTTTTCACTGGAACTTCGCATTACGAATTGTTTCAGTTCTTCCTTTCCCTCCTATCTCTTTAAGCCATACCTACTTGTTGTAATCTGTTGTTAATTTAAGAGTCCAAGCAGGTAGAGCTTCGTGGGACATAACTGCTCCAGGAAGCCCCACTGCCAATGAGATCTGCCAAACCTCCACTGGCAGCCACCGAAGCATTCAACTCAGCAGCTTCCTACACTTACTGCAGATCTGACCTCTCCAGCCAGCTACAAGCTCCATTTCTTAGGCAGTTCTTGTGCAAGCAAATGCTCTTTTCCCTTGCCTTTTCCTTCACGTCCCAAGAGGGCAGCAGGGGACAGGATGAACTCTTGTGCAATCACACAGCTACAAGTAAAGATGAACTTGTACTGACACCTGAGCTACAGGGAACCCAGACCCCTGGACTCCACTTCTGTTCACAAAGCAATAGCACCCATGAGATCCCCCACAAGCTGCCTGTGTGCTGGTCAGGGCTTTTTTTACGCATTTCAAGGATTTACAGGTATTCTGTACTGCGGACCCTGTCATGCCAAGCAAAAAATCAGCACAGAAGGATGGAGGCTGCCAACCATCCTAAGGCTTCCTTGCTATTTACAGGCAGAACAAAAGGCTCTGCTTAATGACTCACGGTCATGCTCAGATGTCACAGTTTAACACTAAGCAAGCAAGCAAACAAACAAAAAAACCAAACCAAACCAGAGATCTGTACCCATTCACATATTTCTCTAAAACTGCTAAGCATACATTTGGTCTTTTATTTTTTAGGCAGTGTTTTTGAGTCACTGCAGCCTTCCTGCTTTTCCTAGGCAGGGCACTGGCCCTCCCCTGCAAGCATCCTGCAGTGCCTCTCTGGCTGGCAAACTGTGTCTTCTGATCTTGTTTGACCTGCCCTCCTGGCTTTTCTAAATCTATCCTATTTTCTGCCCAACACCGTGCAACTAACAGAGCTCTCTTAGAAGCTAGCATAGCTCACCTACATAGCACAGAAACGTTCAGACTTGGTATAGATTAAGCCTTTGTTTCCCTTTTGTTCTCAAGAGACAGGCACAAAGAACACAGGTAGTCCTGAGCCTCACACAGGACAGAAAATAGGGCTGAGGAAGGGAGGATTTGAACCAGAAGACATAGCAGCTTTCAGCACTGCTTGCTGTGGGTCAGAGCCCCAGAATTGGCAGGAGACTTATTTCCACAAGCATGTAGGGGTGCAGAAAAAAAGACTTTTTGTGCAGGAACACACCTGTAGTGCCAGCCTGGCAGCTGGTGCACACAACCTCCTTTGTGCGGGGCACGATGGCACAGCTTGAGCTGCCTGGGCACGGACAGGGCTGGCAGTCTGAGGCAGTGCCCGCTGTCGCATCTCCATAATACCCATCACTGCACTTCTCACAGTGAGACCCTGCCGTGTTATCCCTGCAATTGCACACACCTAGAACAGAGATGGACATGGTTTTTGCTTCATCATTCAACCCAGGAAGAACCACCGTCCTCTTGCTGCTCCCTGTTTTATCAGCCCCTCTTACCCGTCTCGGGCTCGCATGTCTCACTGTGTCCATTGCAAGCACAAGGCACACAGGGGCTGTAGGGCCCAAGGCTTGGTGTCTCTCGCCGGTACCCAGAGGAACAGCGCTCACAAAACTGCCCCTCATACCCCACTGGACAGGAGCAGCTCTCCACCCAGGCCACGGGCACACCAGGTCCAGGACGAGCACTTGTGATGGTAACATCATCCAGGTGCCCGGCACCTAGAAAGCACCAAAGGGGAAACACTTCATAACCACAAAGGCTCTCATCACTGCCTCACCAAACACACACACATCTGAGTGGTACGAGACAGACAGGTGGATGCTCACAGCTGGTAAGGTGAATCAAGCAGCAAAGTCCTCCAAGACAGTTTAGACAGATGAGAAAAGATGTAATATAGCTCACAAAGGGCATGTGCAGGGCAGTAAAGTTCAGAATAACAATACAGAGGATGCTAAGAACAGCATGTGAGCAAGTACAGTCAGTTAAAATAAGTTACATTTTGCATGCATATGGTTTCCATTTCCAAATCAAATACCAAACCAATTCCTGTCTTTCTAGGGAGGACAGACCTTCTCTCAGGCAACCTTAATACACTGTCTCTAACACAGCGTCTGCAAACCATGCCTCAGGGCAAACTCCAGCTATTCCTCGCAAGCCATTCCTTCAGCTGGCATTGGAGTGCTTCCCCCACCCCTCCCTGTCCCTCCCCTGGAGCGGAACAGCACCCAGACACAACATCGCTGTTTTTTAACTTTTAGCACTGTGCGTGTACCACTGCAGCAGCTCCGAAGCACTGAGCAGGAGCCTCAGCTCCTGCATATCCGCAGTGGCTACAGCACTCAGGATGGCTTGCTCCACACCTTTCCTCCCCTCCATTTCACAACCCCACTTGCCTCTTTATAAGGCACCTCTAGTGAAAATACTTGTAGCTGTCCCACCTTCCCTAAATCCAAATTCACCCCTTGCATCTTTCCACAAAAATTCTTTTTCACACAATACCCCCCAAGGACCCAGATATTTTTGCTCCTAATTTGTGCCTGATTTTTATAAGCCATCATCACAAGGAACTTTCACTGAAGTTCAGCACAGGCACAGCTTTCGAGACCTCATCCTTGCCATTTGTCATGCCAAGGTAAGACCAGGAGACAGGGAAGATTTAACCATTCCCAGTGTAGCAGAAACTGAGACGGAATGTTTTAAACTCTACCTCTCTCCTACCACGTCCTTCAGGACTCTGTGCTACATATTTCTACCAATTTGGAAGACACTGGCTATGCAATACACCAAAACCACACATTCAGAAGCAAACAATCAGCAGGGGAGGGTGCTCCACTTTCAGACTCTCAAAGACAGCCCGTTTCTTTCCCATGTCCTCTTCAGGAGGCCTGGGAGAAGCTGTCACACAGGAAGGCCAGGTGAAAAGCAACTTGCACAGGCTTTGCCAAATAAACTTCCACTTATGACTGAGCCCTACAATAAAGCAGCCCGAGCCAGAGATGAATGAGTCTGCCCCTCTCTTCTGCAACGTTCTGCTCAGCGACTTACTTCTCTCACTGTATGTCCCACGGATCTTGATGGAAGTCAAGTTGTGGAGAAGCTTCTGGAAGTCAAATGCTGTAAGAGCAGGCCTCCACGGGTAATCTGTAGCCTCATGGAGCCTAAGGAGAAGAGCCATGCATCATCAGCAAAGCTTTCAGATCCTAACAGCTGTGCCCTTTTAAAACACCCTTTCCAACAGTGGCATGTTATTGCAACATAATTCACATATGCTTATGCAACACTGCTGGACAGCAAGCTTCAAATTAACCTGATAAGACCGCTCTTCTGAGCTAAAATGAATGCTGGTTGTTTACTCAAGAGCTCAGAGGCCAGGGCACCACAGGCGAGGTCCCAGCTGCTCCCACCACACCTGGAGAGTCCTCTCACCTGAAGGTGTAGGTCAGCGCATTCTCACTGGGGTAAGGGTTGCCCTGGGCAATGAGCGGCACTGACACTCTCAGCCCAGCCCCTTCCAGCACCAGGTCCTCTGCAGAAAGGCGTGTGTCCCGTCTGTCCACACGGAAGGAGAAGGTCAGGTTTTGCCCATAACTCAAAACTTGGTTGCCCAAGAACTTGCCTGAAAGGGAAAGAAATCCTTACAGTTAGGGGACAGAACAGAAAGGGCACAAGCAGCACAGAAAGCCTCACTTCTCAAATGACCTACGTGGTGCAACAAAATACATGGGGAAGTAGCTGTCCGAGATAACAGAGATATCCTGGGTCTCTGCACTCCACTGGAGTAAGACTTCTGAGCCATCACGCTGCTCAGCACGCCACTCATCCTCTCCTGAAAAATCAAACGTGCAAGAATTAACACCCTTTGGAGACATAGCTTTGCATACACTTGTCATGTCATACTGTACACTGCTCATACAGAACTAACCTAGAGTCTGTACCCTGGCACTAACAGATTTCAGAAAGTAGCTGTGCAGAAGAACATAGATACCAAGCACCATCTTTCCAATTTAAGCCCCTAACTCCAGTGCTAACTTGAACCCTCTGAACTTTGAGCCCTATGACAACTACTTGTTCAAAATCTTCTTTTCTGAAGAGCTTAAGCAGGGATGGGAAAACCTGCAGCCCCTTATGACTTGATGAGAGTTTCAGCCTTTGTACAAACTGTTCTCCAGTGGAATTTCAGACTAGGCAGCATGAAAACATGCATACATGCAGGAAACTATAAAAAAGATTTTTCCTGAGCTTACAGACCCACTGGAAACACAACTGTTTTATTCAGAGCCGTGTGTATCCCAAATCTGGAATGATTATAATCCTCTCAATCAGAAACTCCTGATTTGGTTCTAAACCTGAGGAATGCCCCCTTGCCAGCACCCTTCTCAAGCTACAAAAGGTTTGCATTTGCAATTCCCACTTGCACCTGCACTGTGTACATTACTGTTGGGTGCCTGGCTCCAGAGCTGGGAATTCATTCCTCCTGAGCTGAAAAAATGAGCAGCGGGCATGGAAGCTCCCAGTAACTTCAGAAGTAACTCAGCACTTTAAAAGA
Organism: Ibycter americanus; assembly: GCA_035590275.1. NCBI lineage: Eukaryota > Metazoa > Chordata > Aves > Falconiformes > Falconidae > Ibycter > Ibycter americanus. The sequence continues at coordinate 4,967,398 of JAVJGI010000032.1, forward strand.
GGGATCCTAGACCTGCCTGCTGAAGGCTTGCAATCTTGCACAGAGGAGGAGGAGCAAGGGTTTTTTAATCACTTCTGACTTGAGTCTACAGCCCAACCTGAGATACAAAGGAAGGCTCAATTTTACCAAACTGGAAGTTGGAGGTGATGCTGTAGATACTGTAGCTTACGGCACTGGTGCAGACTGAAGAGTGTCCAAAACAGAAGCAGGGGATACAGCCCCTTGGATCAGAGGAATCCAGATGGAAAAATCCAGGTTTGCATCTGAAGATGTGAAGAGAATTAATTTCCCTGATGCTTACCCCAGGCCATCACTCAAATGTTTATCATTCTTGAAACAAAGCCACGGGAAGAGAAACTCACCTCTCACAGTGGAAGCCTTCAACATTGTCCTTGCATGTACACCGTCCTGTCTCAACATTGCATTCCCCTGTGCTGCCAGCTAGATTGCAAGAACAGGGCCTGAGAGAATCAGGAAAGATGATAACTCATTAAAAGCCACACAGAAAGCTTTAAAAAGGTGCCTAGTTTTTTGTTTAGAGAGCTGCAGTCCCCCTTACCTGCACCCAGCTTCAGAGAGGGAGTGGAAACCTGGCTGGCACCGATCACACTTATCGCCCATCACACCAGGTTTGCAGCTGCACTGGCCGTAGCTGTCACACTGCGTGCTGAGGGAGCCTGCGGGGAGAGCAGGGACAGGCACCTCAGCAGACCCACCCAGCCCTACTAGCCTGCAATTTTTTCAACTTTACAAAACAGGCAAGAAATATGGGAAAAGAAAGTGGGAAGCATAGCTTCAAGCTGATGAGTGACAGCTTACCTAAAGACTGCCTCTAGTTCACAGGGATTTTCCCCCTAGCAGCTCTAGAGATGTCCAAACTATATTCAGCTTTTAAGTATCCTACCAACCAACCTTTCAATACATAAATACAATTTTTACTTCACATAGCATTCTTGTCCTTATTCCTGTTTCGTCCTCAATTAACCTTTGCATATCTCTTTAACTGCATGCCTCTTTTACCCTGCAATGCATCATTTCCGAGATTTTTATCCCCCACATCCCCTGTGTTCTCCCTAATCACCAGCTCCCTTTTGCTAGTGGATATCCTGACCTCTTCCTTTCATGCTCAGATTTCCTCCCTTGATTTCCAAGTTGGATTTAAAGGCTAAACCACCTCCTCAGGGTGAGGCTGCATGTACCACTATTAACCCTAACAAACTCTTCAGCAAACCTCTCTTTTTTGGAAGGACATCTTCCTCAGTACTGCTCAGTTCAAGAGGACTGGCACAAAAAGCAGCAGCAGATTTCTTTAATCCACAGCAGATAAAATGCTTTCTCCCAAGCACCAGTACAGCCAGCAGCCTAGGAGTTCTCAGCACTGCAAGAGTTAACTACCAGGAGAAAAGTATTTCAATATACAGAAATAGTTGCTTCTTTCCACTTCAATCCACACCAGAAATTTATAACAAAGTGAAGAGTTATAAGATGATTAGGCTAGACAGGACAGAAGAACTCACAAAATCTTTACCATATACAGCCAAAGTTCAAATCCTCTTTGCAGTCCCACTTATGGTTATTTAGGAAAAAACAGTACTTAAGACAAAAATAGCAATCTAAACCTACCCAGGGGCTTCAAATACACCCTGGGTGCCAGTGCACCACAGGATACAAGCTGGTGGCTAAGTTATAAAGCCCTTTGAAATCTGTCCTTAAAGACCTGAAAAGTCACCACCCTGCTTCTTCTTGACCATCTCAGCTGACACCAGTCCTCACCCCTCTTAAAATAAGGTCTGACACCAGGACCTGGGAGAGCAGATGGAGGAAGAGGCCTTTCTTGGGCAAAACTTTCACAACTGTACAACTTTCCGACCAAATTAGATAGGAGATGTACCCTGGCAGACCTCTCACTGGCTGCTTTTAGGACATGCTGCAAGCAATTACTTATTCCAGCTACTCTATTTTGGAACCTCACATCATATCTTATTATCTGTTACCCTTTTGTCTCCTTCCTCCTTATTTGCTGTGGGCTGGTGCAGTTATGGGATCACGCCATACAGGTCAAGTGGTTCCCTTGATGACAAAAGATTTGCTCTCCTGCCAGAATTTTTCCCTTTCTTTTTTTTTAAAGGGGTTTAACTATATATTTTGTTTTTTCTCACCCCCACCCCTTTTTGTGTTTAAGGTTTTACTGGTTTGTATTTATAGTGCTTGGATACTCAGTAGGAGAAACTGATGCAGCTAAAGTTCACTACAATTTTTCAGTATGAAGAACTTCCAGAAATATCCACTCACATCATCTTGTTTATTAAGAATTTAAATGAGCTCTTTAGTACTGGGAGTGTCCAGGGTAACACATACACAGTGGGGGTGGGGGGTGGAAAACCAACCCAACATGAATTTCAGAACACATTTGAAATAGTAAATGCTGCAGAGGTGAACCATCTGCCCGGGCCACCTCAACCCCAATTAGATCCAAGGATAACTTAAACCAAAATACAACCCAATAAAGATTTCCTATGTGCTGGGAAAAAAGGAGGAAAAAAAAGAAAACAAACAAAAAAGCCCTCTTTTTGCCCTGTAGTTTGCAATTTGCTGCATAACTGAGAGAAGAGCCACCTTTTGCGCATGGAAATTTGCAAGCAGAAATGTTTGCTGTCACAACTTACCAACTGGGTTGCAGCTGCAGGGCAGACATCCCTCCTCACTTCCCAGGCGATAGAAGCTGTCCCTGCACCTTTCGCAGTGGGGACCATCTGTGTTACCTGAGCAGCCCGTGCAGTGGCCCCCGTGGCCCGTCGAGCGGTACAGCTCAGGGTCAAAGTAGCACTCCTGCGACCTCCCATTGCAGTCACAAGCTGCAAAGACAAGGGTGCTATTCGTGAACAGCACGTCCGGCCACCCGACCCCAACAGTCACAAAACCCGCTACGCAGAACTTGGTATTAAGTTGTAGGGGAGCTGAAGTAGGAGCCTTTAACCATCCTGAGACCCACACACAGACCACCCCAAGGCATTTGTGACTCAACGAGAAAGGGGAAGCACGTTTTTGTGGTGGTTGAATGTGGGGAGAGGGAAGCAAGGCTGTAATGATGCAACAGGCTCCTCGAGACTATTCTCATCTACATCCAGAAGAAAACCAGCATTTTCTACCATACTCCCTTCAATGTCAGGCTGCCATTTGCAGCTGAAATGCCACTCTCCTACAAATCCCGTCTCTCTAGGCAGCAGGAGACGCAGGTTTCACCAGCCTGCCAAGGGAAGCCACAGGTCTTGACCAGACAGCTGGGACTGATCAACACACAGAGAGGTCAGACAGCAAGAAAGCTTTACTGTCTGAAAAAGCTTCCCCATAAAGTAAACTACCAGGAGCTGTGGTCTGCAACACAAAACCAAGCAAAATAAATTGGCATTCCATTACAGAGATCAACATTTGTGGTCCAGAACTGTTGCAACAGCTTCGAAATCAGATTAAATAGTCAACAACTGTAAAAACCAATAACCCAAACACAAGAGGAAGTCAGCAATGCTAAATGAGGAGCTTTTTAAAGGGAAATTATACTCCAGCACACTAAATGCAGATATTTTTTTTTTCCCTATGGGTCCCATAAAGTACATAGGTCCCAGCCTGTACATTTTTGCGGCACTTCTCTTTCCTAAAGGTTGCTCCCATCCTTCTCCAGAAACGGGATGCCCCTTTCTAGGGATCTACCAGAAAGCTCCCACAGGGTAAGAATGGATTGACTAGGAGTCTCACAAAATCTCTGCTGAAAAACACCAAAACTGTCCTTAACACTGGCTAACTGCAACTGAGACACCTTAAAACCATGCAGGGTCAGCTTCTGGATGCCAACAGAGGCAGGGGACCCAACCCCCTGAGAGGTTCTGTCCTCAAGTGTGGCCACACATACGCAAGCATTCATTGGCGCTCTCTGCTGTCGCTCTCCTCCACGGGCGGTCATTGAAGAAAGGAAGACACTTTTCGCAGTCAACCCCAAAGGTGTTGTGCTTGCAGTTGCAGACCAGCTTCCCAAGCTCATTCTTCACGCACTCGCTTGCATGGCCGTTACATTTGCATCTGGTTAATGAGAGACAAGAAACAGGTATTTAAATTCCAGGGATCCAGGTCACTCACTGAGCGATCCCAAAAACAGAGCCCAGACCTGAAAACCTAAGATGAGACAAATTACAAAGTAGATGGTCACAACAAAATTGAGAACACAACTGCTGCTCTTCAGCCTGAAGAAGCTGAGGCTCTAAGGAGACCTTATCGAGGCCTTTCAACATCTAAAGGGGGTTTACAAGAAAGGTGGAGAGAGACTTTTCACCAGGGTCTATAGTGACAAGACAAGGGGCAATGATTTTAAACTGAAAGAGAGGAGGTTTAGATTGGATGTACGGAAGGAATATTTTACATTGAGGGTGGTGGGACACTGGAACAGGTTGCTCAGAGAAGCTGTGGATGCCCCATCGTTGGAAGTGCTGAAGGCCAGGCTGGGTGGGGCTTGGAGCAACCCAATGTGGGGAAAGATGTCCCTGCCCACGGCACAGGGCTGGACGATCTCTGAAGGTCCCCTTCCCACCCAAACTGTTTGATGAAACAAAGAGGTGTAGCATGCTCAAAGTAGGCATTTAGAAGTGCAAGAATGTTAACAAATTCCTTTGCAGTCTGTCTCTAGAACAGAGTAAGCTGAGTAGGAGAAACAAAGATTTTGTTGGGATTTAGGTTAGTAAATTCTCCATCGTTTCTCTCTTATGAGAGTCCGGGAAACAGTATGCATGCTGGCCACCTGCTACTGCTTTATCAGTAAGAAATTAAATAGTACAAAGGTGACTCATACAGAAGGCCAGGGACCTCCACAGACTGGTGGAGGAGCCAATGCAAATCTCCACATTGTCAAATCCCAGTCTTGGGACTGCTCTCTGCAAACAGTGCAAAACACTGCACTGGTCTCAGTTCTGTTTATGGAAACATTTTATCACCAACAATTTAATATCTAAGCATTCTGCAATATGCTTTGGCAAAAGGAACAGATAACTACTATATCGTACAATGTTACAGATCTTCATAGGAGATAGCTCCCAAAATATATGTGAAGCAGAGATGCTAAGGTTTTCTACTTATTGTTACTCTAGCCTACAGATATAGGCAGAGAACAATAACACGTTAAAACATAAAGCACAGAGTAGAAAAAATCTAGGGTTTCTTATTTTCTTTTATATTTTTGTCACTCTCTTCACCCACCCAAATCACTTCACATTTGATCTAATCAAGGGGGGGAAAAAATTCAGTCTTTGTCTGTCCTGAAATTATAGCCACAAGACGTTATACACACTATTTGCAAGCTTCATAAGATTCATTCTACTGCATTTTTGGCTTAGGACAGCTAATAAAGACCAGAGCCTAATGGTACCATGTGAGTATAATCAAAATCTTTAAAGCACTCTAGTAATCCTGACCAAAAGCTTTAAATAAGTACAGAGGTTTATTGTCTACTCACCTACCACCCACAGCAAAATCAGAAATTGCATAGTAGTAAGACTTGAGAACTTTTGGGTCATTGAAAACTTCATCTCCAAATGTGTTCAGACGATTGAGGGTCACTCTAATATCTGTAGCTGTCACCCATTCCTAGAGCAGACAGAAATCCCATCAGATTAATCATCAAACATCTCCCTCAAAAGCATACCGCAGCATAATGCTGTGCTATTAGCAGTTCTATTTACAAAGTCATTCATCAAGTTCCTTCCTCGTTTTCCCTCTGCACCTTGGAAGCTCACCCATCCCTGCCCAGAAGGCCTTACGCCGCATTCTCTTGGTTCAAATGTGTTTTCCAGATCCTGCTCCTCTCTGGGTACTTTCCAACACCTCTTCAGGTCTTGACTGTTCTCAGCTGGGAAGCAGTGGGTAACCTCTCCAGCAAAAAGTGCAGTGCAGGCAATCATGTGAGCTTGCTCATTGTATGCATCTGAGCGCAGTTTTCCTGCAGAGCTATACACCACCAATGGGAAAACCTTTAGGGTGCACTTGTCTGCAGACATATCCCACCAGACAAAAAGACACAGACAGTGAATGAGGCTGGGGGAGGCTGACGAAGAAAAACAGACAGGCAGATCTGACTAACGACACAAGAGCTTTTCATAATATTTACATAGCACCTTCAACACACTACTATACCCTCCTCCAGCAACAGCCAGCAAGCATAGCCTGTCCCCAAATTTCACATCATCACCTTCAGTCAGTGATTCTCATTAGTATCTCCTTGTTTTTATTATAGCTTTTTGTAATATGCCATTTTCCTTCAAACATCATAAAAAAAGAACACACGAAAAACATCCCTGTGTGTACAGCTGTGCTGCAGCTCCGTCCCCGCTTAGCCAGTACAGTAAGATTTACTGAATTACAAACACTGGCATAAACACATGGAAATGCTAAGCACAAAATACACATTTACTTCAGTTCTGAAAAGCAATGCCAGAGGTTTGTACATATTTTAGGAAACTGACGGTCAGGTCTCTGTTCCTTACATAGAGAAGTTTATCAGAAAATTATACACCATATCCCTAACTTCAAATCTCCCTCTTCACCTTAACAATTTAGGCCCTGTTTTCTGCAAGGTCTAGCTACACCAACAAGATGGCCAGACTGGTTCTCTTCCATTTCAGGAGTTCTTCTCCCTTTCCCATTGACCTTTATTTTCATTTGCACAAGCAAGCCCCACCAGATTCCGCCCTCCTGCCTGCTGGCTGGGGATCAGAGACAGATGAGCCCTGAGCCTGCTGGGTGCTCCCATCTCAGGCTGCCACTGCTGCTCTAAGAGAAAAGGGAAGAAGTAGTGATCACAGCTCCGAAAGGAGACGAGCCCCTATGGGGCAAACCCCACAGCTTTAGCTCCTTGTTGCCATATAAGCTAGAGAAGTCATCAAGCAGAATACAGGAAGTGGCAAGTAAATCAGATAAATCGGTGCGCCTAGTATACTCCTGACCACTGCCCAACCAGCATTGTGAATTCTAACAACAAAAAAAACCCCAATCAAACTCCCTTGCCAAGACGCTTGTAAGAGAAAACAAATACTGTGGATAAAATCAAGCTCTCCTGCCCCAAAACAGGTGTAATAGAACAGGTTAGGGTTTCCAATAGCCCTTTATTTGTTCACAAGAATCTCACATTTCTTAAATTTTTGTGCTCAAAATATACATGCAGATGCCTCAAATATTCATTTCACTTGGGCTTTACCTTCCTCTATACTTATATCTGAAACAACAGCAAAATGCCCACAGTTGCTTTCTAAGCAGGCAGAGATACGCATCCATTCTCTAAAGACTTCCATCATGCCTAATTACAAATCATCCTCAATGCCACTGACCTTACTTTTTGTACCATAATCTTACTAATACTAGAGTCAAGAGTTTAACTCTTCCTTCAAAAGTGTCTCTTTGGATTGTCCATTCCAATTTACTTGTGCAAGGAGGGCCTTCCAGTATAAATAAGGGCTGTAGAGCAGCCCACAGCCACCACAAAGCCACCACCCACAATGACTGAACAGAAAGACTCCACTCATGCCACCTGATAGATTTAGTCCTGTTCATGTACCTGTAGCACAGGGCTGTTGTCAAAGTTATAGGCACTGGGACGTCCCTCCAGCGTCGAGAATGCCACATTGCCCCCAGTGAGAGGGGAGATGTCACTGAACTCATCTGTACAGAGCGCCTGCTGCTCATCCTCTCCAGTCCGAATAAAGCCGCGATTGACTTTGTGATACGTGCTCTCACAGGAACCACTGTAATACTGGTAGGGCACCCACGGGCCATCTTCCCTGGTGCGTTTGTAGATCGCAAAGCTCTCCGGTCGACTGGTGTGAAACTTCAGACGCACATACGTAATGTCGAAGGCCTTTCCTGCAGATGAGAAGACAGACATGAGAAAGGCTCAAACAGAACAGAAAGAATGGAAAGAGCTGCACTGCAATTCTCTCTTTGGAAGAAACACCTCCTCTAGTACTATCCAGCAGGATGAGCAGTGTCCAGTAGCACCACAAGTATCTCTACCAGTCCTACATACTGTCTGTCCTGGGAAAGACAAGGTGAAAGAACCGAAGGCACATGTTGAGGGCAGGCTGAGTAGATAAGCAGACCTGCAGATTTCTGTGCAACCAAACACACGTCTCACAAGGTGCAATTCTCTTCTGCAGACAGCACCAAGCCCAGCAGATGACAGGTTACATCAGACCCACAAACAGTTTGTGCATATCTAAAACCAGGTCCAAGTTAACCATGACATTTGATAATATTTCTTCCAAATGCGTGTATGGGATAAACAGTATTAACCAGAGAGATAAGAGACACACTGTAGAGCCTGTTTCATACCTCTGCTTCCTCCCTAAAAAAACAATATTCCAAACTCTTTCTACTACTCATGAAGCCTCTCCTCCAGCACTGAACTATTGAGTACACCCTCTTCTACTCGTTCCCCTGGAAATACAAAACAAGGGTTAAGTTTCCCAGACCATATGATTCAAGTTGCCAAGACACTTTTCAGATGAAAGCGCAATGATTTACAAGCTAGCCATGTTCCTTCTTCTCCTAGGACTACAAATGTAAACCCACCTCCCTGCCCTCTATTCATGTCCTAACAGGTTTGCAACAATCAGCAGATCGTCCTCCTCCATGGATTCTTCTCTAGTGACCTGAGCATCTACCCCAGTGACCTGAGCATCTACCCCAGTGACCTGAGCATCTACCCCCATGCACATAAACCAACTGCCCAGGGGATTCACATCCCTGAGAAAACCCACTAGGGGAAAAGGACCATAGCACGCTTCAGTCACCTTCCTCTGCCATCCCTGTCAGCTAAGGGGCATGTTCCCAGGAGGAGGTGTACAGCTGTGCACCAGCTGTTCTTGCCCCACTGTGGTGAGCGGACCGTGTACAATCAGGGCACCCTAGCACACAAAGAACTTGCTAAAACAACTTGTTTTAGCATACAACTTGTTCCAGATTTGTCTGGAACACAACCTCGTGTGTTTAGTCCCTGCCATGCTCTTTTATGCTCCTACCACCTCCAAGAAAAACACTGCGCTAAGCAGAGGTTGCAGCCATCACTGGTTCCTTAGGTGACCAAATAAAGCTAACAGAATAGTTTCAACTGATTGAGAAACAGGTTGTTTTCCACCTCTAGATGTCACACAGACTTAACCTCAACTTGTAAAATTAATTAACTCCACCATGTTAAATTTTAACACGAGGCTTTCCACCTGATGAAGAGCAGCTCACTTCACATTAAAGCAGACCAGAGAGCACCAGGCAACAAGAACAGGGTGTCTCTCAAAGCGCACACGCACAACCTGATGGCAATGAATCAGGTCATAAACCACAGTTCTCTCTTGCAGGCCACCCACCAGTTAGATCAGGACCAGCCTGCATTAGGCATGTCACACTCATAGCCAGGCCAGCGCAAGGGAGGAACCTTTGTCCTTTCTGATTGCTGGAAACACCGAAGTAGCAGAAGCAGCACAGAAAATGGTCTGGAAATCAATATACCAGACAACAACAAAAAAAAAAAAACGCGGGGGGGCGGGGCAGGGGCTGGCGGGGGGCGTCAAAA
>JAVJGI010000032.1:4977098-5018869 GCA_035590275.1 Ibycter americanus
GGGGGGGTGGGGAGGGGCAGGGGATGGAGGGGACAGTAAAAATCAAAACATACAGCACCCAAAAAGTCTACACCTACATGTCCCAAGGATAAAAAAAAAGCCCAATCTTGCATTTAAAGATAAAGAAAACTGCCAATACTCCAACCTACCAAAAAGCACTATCTATGCATGACGTGCAAGACAGCTAGGGCACTGCAGAGATACAAACTCCCCAATACTTCCTGCAAAACACCCTTTCCTATTTATATCATGTGTGAGGTTACAGATGATCTAACGACAAGACTGGAAGCCAGACATTCACAATCTGTGGCTCTTGCTCAATACTAACTCACCACTTGTTTGGCGTCAAGTTATTTAACAAGATCTTCTTACACGCAGAAGACAAGCAAGAAGCAATCCCACTATTAAATGCCAAACTGCTTCCAAGCGAGCTAGACACTGCAAAGGATCAACACTGTAACACAGCTTAGGCATGCCCTCCCCTTGTTGCCCAATACAAGAGATTAATCCCATTCCATTTATTTGGACGTACTGTTCTTATGAATCTCAATGCAAGGCAGCAGGCATCACATGTACAGATCAGCCCCTCCGAGGTTTCCCATTTCTCCTGCCACATGGTCTGTTCTCAAGAAGAGCTCCTTACTGAGGACAAAGCGTGCTTCAGCGGTGAAGAGCATACACACACAGAAACTCAAGATGAGTACAGTGGACACAAGCCAACAGGCCAGATGTGTACAAATACCTTTTTCAGGCCCATGGTAAAAAAAAACTCAGGATATACTCCCCATCTTTTCCAGATAAAGGCAAGGAGCCCTAGAAGCAAATGCCTCATTCTTCTGCAGGAAAACCCTAGTATACCTGTTGACCTGCAACTTGCCAGCCTGAGAACTTCACCAACACCTTGGATGGGCAGCAACTAAAACCAGACCTACTATCATGGCTTTATCACTAATAAAACTGTCATCAGCTTAATGAGAATGTTTTCTTTGAGCTCGTGTGCTAAAATAAAGCAAAATATGAGGCTGAAAGTCTGCCCTGGTGGGATTTCTTTGGGCAATTTTCATGACAAGTGAAAATAGCGAAGACATAAGGCAAGGGGGGGAGAGGGAAGCCAGAGCAACAGCATGAAGATCATTCAATTCAATTGTGTCAACTGAATTGTCAATAATACCCTGCTACTTTGACTTGGGAGGCTACCGTCAACTGAATTCTCATGAATACCCTGCTACTCTGACTTGGGGTGGTTAGTTTATTTCTACTAGTACTGCATTCCTCTAGCATGAAGTAAAAGCCCTGCATTCAGGCTTCATCAAGATGATTTTGGGGAGGAAATGCTTTGAAAGAATCCTGGGAATGGAGAGGAGGCCAGGACTGTGCTCTCACTACACACACCTTTCTGCTCTAGCATAAAGGCCAGGTCACAGCCTGCATGTCCCAAAGAATAATTTTTTTTTCCCCCCCTCTTCACTATAACTGGATTACAGTCCCTGTTCCCCAACAAGGTCTCCTACAGCTCCTTGTGAAAATTCCAGCTCAGCTAAAGGCATAACACGTGCAAACTGCACTCTGGGCAGCACAAAAACATTTTCCATAGAAATCCCTTGTGCTAAGTGGAAAAAGCCCTCCCTTTTTCATCTTCAGTTTTACACAGCAGGCCAAAGAAAATGCATTCAAAACCCTCCTGACTAGAGCAACCCAGGTGAAAAAGACATTTATTTCAGCTGGCAGTGTAACAACTTGAGAAATCCTGTTAATGGCATTAAACAGGAATGCAGTTAATGCACACAGAGCAAAGCGGTTGTGCACTAGTGCCGTATCAGCTTGCTGTGGGTAAATACTGCTGGAACAATAGAGTTTACCCAAGACAGCTGACACAGTGTTGAAATGTGTTTCCCCACTGCTCATACTGAATGCAAAAGCTGTGCTAAGCAGCCTGGCAGCTAGTAGGGCTCTTGAAGGTTGCACGGCCACCTTCTAGCAAAGATAAGCCACCTAGGTCACTTTCAAGTCTTGCAGGGCTAGATAAATATATACTACTATTACACTGAGAAATGGCGACAGCAATAACCAGGTGAAAGGCAGTTTTAAAGGTTTCGTTTGGAAGACAAAAAGTTATTGTTCTCCTGTTCCTAAAAGCTGGTAATTATTTTGATCTCATTTGGGCTTAGAAGTGTCTGATAGTATCAAGTATCAGAGCGTAATTCCCTCTGTGTACTGAGAAGCAGCAGATCTACTTTGCAGGAAGAACTCCAGATGTTGTAGAAGTTCATTAGTAGAAAGACAACATGTGGTAATTAGTGACCATGAGTTCAGCACTTCGTAAGTGCAACCCGACACGTCTTTAAAGCATACAGAGCTCAAAAACATGAGCCACACATTTTAAAACTGCACCTTTTCTGAGGCATGAAGCTATCCACCAGCAAGCGACAAGGTGACAAAATATCCAGCCTCTTTTGATAATTCAGGCTGATGTGGAAACCCCACAACTCTAAAGTAAGCAAGCATATGTATGAACCTTCAGGACAGTATTACAATTACAAATTCAACAAGGAAGCAAGTCTGGGTGCCTGCAGAGATGCAGTAGTGACATTGGAAATGTTCAGCATTGTTTGATGCAGGGGACGCTCCCCCCAAGAACCTGCTCACACTGTCGGGCTGACCACAACTGCCAGATGTCATCAGCAGTTAAAGCCCTTCCTGGTTATGATCCAATACTGTATCCCAGGGTCCACGAGGAAATGCACCATGCTGAAATCCACAAAGATAGACTGGAGAAAATGGAAGCAAACGCTATTTAGATCTTTAGAAACTCCTCCTTTTCCCCCCAAGTTAGGAATTTGTCCCTACACACAAAAGGCCTCCTTGTATTCAGATCCCTCAGAATGGATGGATAATTTACATCAGGAAAATGTCCCGCCAGCTGGCACAACAACTACAAGCACTGAATTGTGAGCAGATGCCTGGATGAGATAAGCCCAGACAACACCCATCTCCATTACCAGTCCACTGGCATCCCCTGCCCGCGGGAAGAAACCACACTACCTCTTCCACACTCTTTGCAATCCTTCAGTGCATACTCCCAGCAGTGAGCTTTAATATACAGCTGCTGAGTTTTGCTGACCAGGAAAAAAAAAAAAAAAATCCACCCAAGACGACTGTACTGGGCAAGAATCAAGCCTTTGCAGATTTGTTTTCAGCAAAATTCACTAAGCAGTAATGAAATGGTTAAACTTTGCTCTGTTTCTCTTTTGGTTGACTCCTGTTTCAAGGCAGCTTTTTTCACACAGGTACCTGCTGACAACTGATTTCTATGTAAAATTAGAATTGAAAACAAACCAGTAAAGAAATACAGCCTACTTACTACTTTTTGATTGGATTTTGTTTCTGTTTTGCAGTGACAGGACAGAGAGCAAGCAACTATCATTTGCATTTAATTTTGCTCTTACCTGACCTGTCTCCCCATCATTCCCAGGAAGAAAGGACAGCCTTGCTTTCCCAGTCCGCTAGACTGGAACGCGCCTCATACCATTCACTCATCTTGTCCTTACTCCTACCTCAACTCTGCCCTCCTTGAACCATCAACTCTCCCCACCACCCAGTGCAACGGGGGACCAACGATAAGCAGCCAGACTGACTCTGCTGCTTGAAGATGCTCATCTGCTGCTCTGACAAATAAGGAACTACCAGCCATGACAGGAGGCAGTACCTCCCACTCTCACAATACCACAGAAAAGGTAGTGCAGATACAGGAACCTCACACAAGCAGCAAATTGCAAGGGACAGAAACGTCAACGTCAGTAGACAGAGGCCAGCAAGTTCACAAGACCTTGTTCAAGACTGATCGCTGCTTCTTGAGTCAACCAGCCACTCTGAGTTCTCAGATACTGCAGTATTTTGTTCAGCCTCTCATGCTAGAAACCCTCCTGGAGGCTTCCCTCCTGGAGCACAGGGGCCGCAGATGAGAGGGGACTATTTAAGGAGAACAAGTTATCCCATCCCATGGAACAGAACAGGCTTTTCTGGCATGCAGATGCACAACAAAAGCAGGACAGTGTTTAATAAGGAGGGGAGTGAGAAACATCCTGAGCAACTTACTCTTTTGGAATAAAAAAAGTTTTAATAAACAACAGCCCAACACCTGCAAGACACATAAGCGGTAAGTTATGCTGCTTGCATCACATGTGTGTGAAAAAGCCAAACTTATGACTGAAAGCAAGAAATTACTGCAGTTCTAGAGCAAATGTCCTTTGCAACTACACCCTAGCTTTTTCTGGGAAAATTTGCGGAGGAGGAGGAAGATGAGAACACTGATATTGCACAAGCAAATGGAATATCCAGCATCTAAAGGAAGAAAATGAAGGATTTCCATTTTCTGATGATCTTCACTGGGGAAATAACTCCACACAGGAGCACAAATGACAACTCAAGTGCTGAGTAGTGGACCATATAGGAACACTAACTAGTAATAATAAACCTTTGGTTTATTTTCTTGTCCTCACCAAAAGAGCCTGGAGATTTAGGTGCATATGTCATGAACAAGAAACAGCTGAAGGATTTTAACAAGTCTTATCATAAACCACACTCCACCAAACCAACGATTTTGGCATGTGGAACTCCACCACAGACAGGCACCTGAGTTTTAAGAAAGTCCAACTGAGATATAAATACAGGTTGCTTTTTCTGGGCACCCGTACTAAGACAGGACAGAGGAAGGAAACCGGTTTGGGATGCTGGGGGAATAAGCGCAGCCTTGAGCACGCTGGAAGGAAGGTGAACTCCCGCCACCCCATTAGATCATGCATTCTTGAAGCGCTCCGAACAAAGGCACCATTGACTTGTGCACGTGGGCGGCGCTGGACAGCAGAAAGGCTGCTCAGTAAATTATTGCATGATAATCCAACATTGGTAAGTCATTGAGGCTGCTTGTTCTAGTCATGTTTCCAAAGGGGGGAGGGGAAGAAACGTACTCCCCCCCCCCCGCCATGGGCTGAAGGCAGCCTCCTAAGAAATTCATGTTTCACTTAATCACTCCTAAGTCAGCACAAAAGTCAGAAAACATTGTCCAATAATTCAGCTTGCTGCCTTATCTGTACAGCTTTGATGCAAAGATGTGAAGTCCGTTTCCCAAAACAGCCAGCTGTGTTTATTCACTAGGGACTGGAAAGATCCCATGTACAACACAAAAGTCCTATCTGCACAGGAAGCCTCAAAGTCCTTTTTCAGCACAAACTATAAAGGCTCATTTTAAAAAGACACGTCATACTGGGCAAGCACAGCCAGATCGCAGATGATCAAGGATCAAGGACACCACGGGCCATTTTGGGGAGGGCTCCATTTCATTCACGTATCTAGATTTGCAAAGCTAACTCCTGCCATCAGTGTCAGCACCAAGACGAGCAGGATCTGGGTTACAGTGGGTTGGGACCCTTGGAAAGTTCATCTGCTTGTATCAAACATCCAGAAGCTGCTCTGTGACCCATCCACAACAGGTACAGGTGAAACCAAGTCACTCCTCCAACTGAAGGAGCACAGAAAAGTGAGTATTTACTCTTCCAAAATGGAGGTTTTGGCCAAGAAAAGGAGAAAAAAAAAACCCCTAACATTGACCTAAAGAGCTTGCTTACCAAGACAAGACAAAAAAAAGCTGTCTTTTGCCCTGTATTCTCAGCAGAAGAATGCACGGCAATTACCAAGAAATCATCACTTCATCACCAACAGTCCATGACACCACCAACGGTGACTTCAGTAACAGCAACCCTTTAAGTGTGCCAATTTCCACCCATTACTAGTCACTGTGGGAGGGGCAAATTACATTTTCCCAAGAGTTTTCCGCATGTTAGAGATAAAGCTATCATACAGTAAAAACCTTAGCAAGCAACCACCACCCCCCTACAAGGTCAGAGCAGGTGGCGGTGGCAGCAGCCTGCCAGAGGAGATTCACCAAAAAGCTTTCAGTGGAATTGTACAATGCAATACTTCTCATCCTTGGCAAGACATCCCTCGTGAAACCACATCTACAGAAGTATCACAACAAAGCAACAAATCTTACCCACTTCCAAGTCGTTCACATTAGCATTCAACTTAAAGCAACAAAACAAAGAGCAAATCACAGTTGGATAATCTCCCCTCAGATATTTTAATTTGACAGTAGAAGATACAGGAGGGAGTATTCCTGATGTTCGGCTCCAACTATCTTTTCAGATGCGGAGATGGAAGGGGGGGGGAAGGCAAGACTAAAAATTACTTTCAAACTTTGAAAGTTTAAATAGCTAAACAAAAATGAAGTTGCAGCTTCTTTAAATATGGTATTTGCCCAATTAGCAAACACATGACTTCTTGTAAAAAGAAAGTAAGTTTATTGGATTGTAGTGCAGTACCTTGCAAATCAAATCTAGTATCAGATAATCTGCTGAGAATTACAAAACTGTTTATTTAAAGGACAAGTAGATTTTACTGACATGTGACCCAAAAAAAACCCCCAACACCCAAACAAATAAAAAGCATTTTGCAAATGGAACAGTTAGAGCAGGAATGTTAACGGATTTTCCTGAGGTCTGCTTTCTTTCTGCATGCCCTCTCAGGAGCCTCACTCTCTAGCAACTCAGTGTCCTTTCCCTTGCCCCTAGCAAGAATGCTTTCAACTAGCACACCTAAAGTCAAACCGTACGACTTTAAAAACTTCCATTTAAGAAGTTCAGCAAACCCATTAAATGATCACAGTTGAAAATGTCCTGACCAAAGGCAGGATGGAAGTTATTCTGGATGATGTCCGTGTGTGTGGGTGAGACGCCAGACATCCCTTGCTCCAGCCCCAGCACTCCTGAAGGGGAGGTACGCCAGCTCCCACCGCAGCACTGCCTCTCCACCCAGTTCAATGGCTCCATTGCTCATGATAATCTGCCACTAGTTTCTATTAAATAATATTTTGAAGCCTTTTCCCCTGCCTGTTGAAAGGCAGCACTTTTCCCACTCGCCCCCCTCTTTCTTCACGTGTGCTAATAGCCCACAACAGCTCTAATGCCTGGCTTTGCTTCTATCTGAATTAGATATCAAAAATACACAGCTTGCATTGTTGTGCCTAATTAAGAACAAATTAAGTGATATGACTATATATGAATGCTCTGAGCAGCAGCAAGTTCAGCAGCTCTGGGAGCAAGACGACCTTACAGACTAGCTCCCACACTGCTGGCTGTACAGCCATGGAGAGGCCAGAAACGTTCCTTACAAAAAACACTGAATTCTCTGGAATTTTGATGGTTTAATCTCCCTCCCGCCCTTGCCCTTCTACCTCCCACTCATCAGCTACAGATTTTTTTTCAGACACAGACCATAATTAACACCACAGCTATTTGGAAATAATACTGTGGCTATTAGTATCCATCACCTGGTCCCGATGCAGACAGGACAGCTTTCTTTTCTTGAGTATTTTAAGGAGTTCTTTGATAAACATTTAAGAAAACTAACTTCTAGTGCATTTGAGTCACGCTACTTAATGTTGCACAGAGTTTGCACGCCATCCCCCACTGAAAACTCTCCCCCTCCTCCCAACAGACTCCTGCTATGGATTTTAAGTAGCAGTTTACATGCCTTCATGCTATCTTTTAATGCATTTTCAGTCAATTACAGGCTTATGCACAAGCTACCATTATTTATGAAACACAAATTACAGCAATATCCATACAGACCATTTTCAACCACCCACCCACACAACAGTTTTACTTTCTCAGCCTATTAAGCTGGGTAAGGAATTGGGATAAACAGACCCAACAAAACCATTGCTGGAGCGAGGCCATTTCCAAAACAAAGCTTGCCACTGAGTTATGTTTCAAATATGTTTTGGAAAGTCAGAAGCAAAGCTCTTCCAAATTTTTCTTGAAGCAGAGAGGGGAATTGCACTCCAGTTCTCAACTTACAAGTAACAGCCAGCATGTGCCTTCAACTGCCTCTGGAGAAGAAAAACACACAAACCGCCAATCTTCATGGAAGTTGCACGATTGTGTGTTTAATACACCTTTGCAAGTTTATGTTCATCCACGCATTCTGTCTGGAGATGCATGAAAAACAAGGAACTACTAAATGCAATGACTATTTCTAAAGATAGCAGAAAACCATATGTACGTGAGAAGGCAGCGTGGCTTAGCATAACTGGTCTCCCACAGAAGCGACTCCCTAAGATTATTTTGGAACTCCGTGAACAAAGAAAATGAAACTGGATGCTCTCTGCTGACCCTTCAAAGATAATACTAACTCCAGGCTTCTCAATACTTCAGCTGCAAAATCTGAAGCCCTTGGTTTAATTCACAAACTAGAATGGAGCCAAATCTGCTTTACATCAGGCTCCAAAACATCTCAATGTATCCATATGAAACCTAGGTTTGGAAAGTCACCTGTAGTTCAAAACTCCTTCCACACAGGCTAAACGCTGCCTACCCAGGAACAGAGAAAACTCCAAAAAAGCAAGAAGTATGTATGTGCAGAGTCTCTCCTTACCATTTTGTGTAAGAAGGAGATCTCCAGACTGAGACAGCATTACTTCGCTGTTCCTTTGTAAAGGAAGGATTTAAAAGAAGGTGCCAACGTAGTCACTCAAGTGGGACCAACAGCCACCTGGGATACTGCTAAGGCAGTATAACATCAAACGAGTTTTCTACAAAGCATGTTTTCCTACAACAGCCCCAACAAAACCAAAATAATTTAATGTTAATGTATTTAAAAGACCTTCCACAGGGACTTCGATTTGTTGAGCTTATCTACTGCTCTTGAAACACGGGCCATACAGCTCATGTCAGTGCCTCGTTCCCAGCGGCAGGAATGCAACTGAACCCTAGTAATTCTGGATGTGCAATTAATTCACCTTGTTAGTAGTGCAGCAGTGAGGCAGCTGTGCTGTGAAGAACAGACTGAGTAGTCTGGTGTAAGCTACGCAAAAGAAATACGTTTTGTTCCCAGATGGTCAGAGGTCATGGTGCTCGAGAACTCAGACCTGCATTTAAGTAAAAAACGTGTGGATTATGAACAGCTGTAAAAACGCTTACAGAACAAAGTCTGGACAAGGCAACAGAAAACCCGCCCACTCCACAAAAATTAGATTCATCAGGCCCTGGACTGTTGCAGAAGACACTGCCAGCAAGGCCACCATGGAAGAGGATCCCTGCAAGCAGCGTTCCAGCAAGTGCCCAAGAAGCATCTTGCACACTAGAAGACAAGCCTCCCGTCCACAAGCACCGTGTTGAGGCACATGCTATGACTTGTTAGATCACACCACATCCTCCCTAGTCACACATTCGTTCTTCAGCAGCATAAAACCAGCTCAAGATTTCCTTCGGTAACAGCACTGCCCAAGAGAGGGTGATTGCACAGAAAATGAGTTTAACCATTTGCACTGAATGCCAAATGATGAGATTTTCTTCAGGCACACTACATCACTGAAGCCCAAATGAACTCTATCAGAAGTATTTTTCTCAGGAGAGAGACTATTAAAAATTCATTTTCTAGGTAGTACTGCTAAGGCAGTAACATTCTTTTAAAAATGCTGAATCCCTAGTTGATGAAAAGGCCTTTTTTCAAGTTATCTTCCAACTCTCGTAACTCAAATTAGTAACATAAACTACCACACATTAAAACTTCAATTTGTTGACCATCAGTGGCAACCCATGAAGTAGAGGCCGAGATATTTCTTCCTCCCTCTGCTTTAGGGTCCTTAGTATGCATACTGCCTCTTTTGACAGTATTTCTGGGGGGAAACGGGAAGAAAGAGCCGCTTAAACCCATCTGTAAAGCCGCTGCCTTTCTGAAGTCTCAAACAATGCAGCAATCTCAAGCCTTTGTTTTCACTAAATCCCTACACTTAGCAATAGGTCAAACCCAAACCAATCTACCTGTGGTCCTTCAATGTACAGATGCCCCAAAAGAGCTGAAGAGCATCACACTCTTCAATCTACCATTGAGTTACAGCAATAAGGGCTTGGCTTCTCCAAAAGCTCAGACTTTCAGGACCCCACAGTATTCCCATGTCTCTGTTGCCTAGATAGGTACCTCATTCAGAGGTCAAGAGAAGCTACCACCACACAACCCGAAACATTAATCTTCACAGACAGGAAGGACCATTACCAAGCCATCAAGGTACCTATAAAAGATTGAAATTTGGAGAAAGCGTAGACAGCTCAAAAGGAAGACAAAGCTATTTTAGTCGGAAAATAGAATCATTTGAGAAACCCACTGAGCCTATCTAAGATTTCATTTTCCACAGGAGATATGCAGCCCACCTTCATCAAAACATTATAATGCCCTTGAACTCTGTTTCACTTCATCCAGGAGGACATGCTTCTCACCTTTGCCCTCTTAAAAACTGTAATCACTTCTTCATAAACATGGATCTGGCTAAAGCAATCAATATATTTATCACTTCAAAAAAAAGACTTGTATAACTCAGTGCAACAGAAATGGAGAAAAATCCTAAAGATACAGAATGGTACAAATTCTAGAGGCTTGCTTCCTTGATGGCCTGATCAGATAATTGTTTTTAAAAGTCTACCATTTCCCAGTAAGCTTCCAATATCAAATGAAGATTAGTCCTTATCCTTAAAATAACTAATAGGGCCAGTCATAGGCAAAAATACCCTAATTTTAAGCCCTCAATAGCACCACACATCAGGCATAGTAGACAGCAGCTATCTTCTTCTGGCACAAGGCACACCATGCTGGGTCTCTACTTCAAAGACATAAAATGTAGAGACAAAACATTTTACTAAAAGGATTCAGCAGCCACACGAGCCTCTGAAAGGAGAAAATACATCAAGCCCAATATCCCTCCATGTTAAGGAAATGCTGCAAATGCATTGGAGCAGTGGGGGATAAATCTTCATTTATCACACACGCATGCAACACCAACACCACCTTTTACATTCAAACCCACTCAAAACTTTTCCTTATAGAACTTAACGCTAAAATAAAAGTGAAAAGCCTTGCTCTATAGTGTTTTTAGTCTGAAAATAAGAGTTGCCGGAGATTAAAAGCTTACCGACGACTTCATCACTGGTCTTAAGCACAAGACATTGTTACCATAGAGCAGCCGGAGAACACAAGACAAGCAGAAGGACAGCTAATGGCTGTCAAGATCTGCTCAGGTAAAGTGAGGCATTTGAAGCCACTTCACCCAGAATGACATACAATTCCTGATACTGCTAACACAGGAGGGGTGGGACAGAAGGAGCCTTGCCAGCAGAGGAATTAATAACATGTGGCTTCCTATATGTGAGCCATTGGGCTGAGTTTTAGAAGGGAAGTCTTGCATCTTCTCCATTCCACAACAGGGGTATCTTCAGAGTCACCCCTGACTGCAGAGGCCAAAGACTGAGAGATTAAGATACATGTTTGAATCCTGGTTTCCTCTTTGGTTGACCTTTTTCGTAACACTAACAAGAACTGTCATTATTGTGGAGAGCTTCTTCCTTCTACCCACCCAAGCAGAACAGTAAAGGGTTCAGAAACTATGTGGGACATGATGAGGCACAGACCAAATTCTTAGGTGAGTTTTACTTCAATAGGGCAATGCATTCCAGCAAGAGATGGAACTGCCTCTTGTTTGCAAAGAGTAAACTAAGAGCCATGCCTTCCTGAGTCATTGCAAAAAATTCCATGAGCCTCTCACAACCGTCAGAAAAAAAGCTTTAACATATGAAATTAATGGAGTAATATCAGATATAACAGCTTGCCTCCAAATGAGGAAATGGACAGTGACAACCTTCTTGGATGTCTCACTCCTTCAAAGACTCAGAGAGCAGTTTTAGTAAGTGGTTTCATTACCAGTTTCTACTCTCAAAAAAGAACACCTGAAGTACTTCAAATGCACAGACAAGCGCTCAGGTTTCCGTTCAACAAGGTCTGATGACCCTGTATTTTGCTGTAGATTATTCACATTACTATGAAAATCCTACTTTATCTGAAAAAGCCCTTTTATGAAATATAAATTCTATTTCCTTTGAAGTCATTTAAAGTAATTTTTAAGCTCATTCAACATTTCCACTATCAGCATGCTAACTCAGATACTTGCTGAATTTTCTTAACACAAGAAAAAAATGCTCAAGTACGCAGTATAGTTTAATTTTAGGTCTCCTTATATAAGCTGATGCAAAGAAAAGTGCTGCTATAAAAAAAATCTACCAGCCCATGATAAGATACACTAGATTTCACACAGATGTCAAGAAGAGAGCTTTAAAAAAATACCAACAATAATGTAATTACTTCCAGATCACACTGGGATACTCCTGCAAGAAGTTATTTGAACTTCTTATCTCAATTATGTTTTGCAAAGTTAAGGATAGCAGTAAAAAGTTAATTTTCAGTCGATTAAAAAACAGCAACATACATTTCTTTAACAAGTGTATAAAAGTCCAGATCTGCATTGCTGATTTCTGAAACACAGTGACAATGGTGGGGAAGAGGTACAATCCTGGACAAGAAGTTGATAATGTTGACAATTCAGGGGGAGGATTTTCCTGGAATAACTGATTTTGCTGAGGATAAGGGAGCAGCCTTCCCTAATCTTCAAAGCGCAGAATTACTCTGGTAAAACTGCTAGAGTAAGCAGAGCTTACTTTGCATGAGACCTGGGAAAAGACCTTCAGGGAGTTTTAAGATTCATTCATGCTTAGCCTCCTACCTTTCACTTCAGCCGCAAGACTGCAATTTCCTTCCTCCTCCCAGTCTTCCTTCATCTAGACCCCCTAAGTACTGACAGTAAATTAGGGGGGAAGAGATAAAAAACCCACAAAACATAAAATTTGGAGGGAGTACAGGTAAAAATTTGTATACAACCCACACAAAGGTCACTGCTAAAGAAATAGCCATTATGCTGATCACATACTACTTCATTTTCTCAAGTATCACAGAGTTGATCACCTAATCAGGTCTGGTTACTTTTTATTCTAATTTATGTTGTAGAAGGACAGGGCAGTTGAACAGATAGGCTTTTTAAAGGCATTTCAATCTCCCAGGAACATTAAGTACACAAATTATTCACCGCTTCATTAACCAAGTGACCAGATAGTAATGGCCTTCAAATTTAAACCACATTGCCTAACATGAGCATATCCTCCCCCAGACTCAGTGGTTGAAAAGTAATCTATTTTCCCTCAGCGCACTCTCTGACAGCTCATGGGAAAACAAAGCCAGGCTGTTCCCAGCCTTTTCATGGACATACCAATAAGCTTTGGAAATAAGATGAACTTCAGCGGGTAAAGCTGTAAGCATGAAGATGCAGAAGAAAAATCATTGTGCTGTCTAGTTGCAGTCATGTTATATTACAACTTTTTTTGTAACCAATCCTTCTCAGGATTCAACTCCTTCACTCCAAAGACAGAGCTCTCAAATATTTCAAGGTCCCTCCAACATAAACATTTTTACAGCCGAAAGGTAGATTTACTCATGTATTTGCTAAGCAAAGTTTCCCTTAATATTTGTATCTATATAGCAAACAAGCATGAAGCTGTGCCACATCTATTTGTATAGAACAGTCTCCAGATAGTGTTTAAATGAGCACTAAACTAAAAAAAAAAAAAAAAACCCAAACAAAAAACACACGTCCTGGTTAGATCTTTGAGTTCGTTTTCCAGGCCTGCGTAGATGCTCAGCACCAGCACACAGAAAACTTACAGCTCTCCCTTTTCCCACACTGCTTTTAAACTCCTTTACAAGCCACTAATTCACCCAGTTCCCACTTCCCAGTCTAACAATGAAGGGCTACAACAGCTCCCTGGATAATCTCTCAATCCTAATACCCACCATTAACTGCAAATCTTAAAAAGTGTACTCAAACAAAACATCATTTAGGGGGAAAGAAAAAAGTACCTTCAAACCTATGTAAAAGAAAATAAAAAAGCGAAAGCTTGGTAACAAACTTCTAGGCAAGCAGTTGGTTTAATCCTTGATATGATCTATTTCTTTGTCTATATGTTGGGCGCGGGGGGGGAGGGTGGGGGGGGCGAGGATTGAACATCTCCCAACTAGTCAAGTTAGTAAAAGATTTTAAGGAATCCCTCTTTCTTTAGTGATTCTTTGTGTGTGTATCTTCAACAGCATGAGACTGCTTTATGCTTCAATTCCAACTCAAAATTAAACTCCAAGTTTGTTTTCCAAAATAAGATATCAGCTCACCCTCTACAACATATTTTTAAAGACTTCTTTCCTCCCCCAGGCTGCGTAACTATGAAGACCTTCAGCATCAGCATTATTCCCAATAACTGCCCAAATACTCAAAAAAAGAGAGTCCTCTGGCACTACCATAGACTGGAGGAGAGGTGATCATCCCACACTGGTCCCTGCACAGCTTTGGGGATGCTGGGTTAGGGTTTTCCTGCTGCATGTAAGTGTTTATTGTTACGAATACTGCTCAGATAAACCACCTCTGTTGCTCAAGACACTCATCACTCTCCCACTCCCAAAGGGAAAGTATTAAGAAAGAAGAAATTAATAGAATTCAGGCCTACAGCATGGTCTAAAGGTAGAAGCATATAGTGTCCTGCATCCAGCTGAGTCTGCAACCCTGGGGAAGGGCTGTGCTCCACAAGGACTGCCAGATCCACTCGAACCAGATACACAGCATCTGCTCCCTTTTGATCACTCAAGAGTCTGGACAGCCCAGTCGAGAACAAACTGTACTAATAGCTCTGTTTTTCCTCCTGTTTACCCTTAGAACTTGCAGCTGCAGCGGGAAGCCTTTCCTCCTCATCACAGAAGCCCCACCGGGCCATGAGTTGCAGAACAGCACGTAGAGCAAATCCAGCTCCCCCAGCCCCATGTGCTGGACGCCCACATGGAGGAGCTCCAAATCGATGGCTGACCCCACCCCACCAAGCCACAAGGTCCAAAGCTTCCCACACAAGGGTCCAGGACCCATCCTGGCAGCAAGAGACTACATTTCACAGGGCAACTGCATCAGGGACGGATAAATCACCTGTGCTTCAGAAGCGCCTGTTTGGGGATTAAATGAAACAGATGTCAGCACAAAGGACGTGGCCCATTCCTCTCCTGCCCACAAGAAGCACCTGCTGCTTCTCTCTGCCTCCTGCTTCAGCTTGTAGATCTCTCCCTAAACATGCAAGGGAGCTACAGCCACTTCAGACTGTGGAGCAAGGACAAGAAAACAGCCAGTGCTGTAGACAGAGTATGCTCCAGGCTTGCATGTTCCCAAAATGAGTGGCAGGATGGCCAAGAGAGATTTCTGCCCTTGCCCTTATGGCCAACTGCTTTGAGGGTAAGTGTCCGTATGGGGTAATGGAGCCGACCTTCCTCCTCCTCCAAAAAATACATAAGTGGAAGATTTTTTTATTCATTCAAGCACTGTATATTTAAAATTGATCAGGGCATTATCCAACAGTAAGTTAGAGCATTGTGTTGCTGGCTTAATAATTGGAGCTTAAATGATCTATAGCAGCAGTTAGTGCTGAATGAGGAATTTTGCACCAGGTGCTCCTGCTAAATGCTACTAGAACCCAGTAACCTCTGCGGTGGGGCTGCAGTGATAGCCAGCTTCACCACAGTATGCCTAAAACCATCTTACAGTTGCGTTGCCTACACTACAGCAAAGGATGCTGTTTCCTACACCAACTTTTCCATCTCAAGTCTTTCCATCTCTAAAATTTTTCCTCTCCTCCTCCAACTTCTTCTAAGCTTAATCCATGCTGTCAGCCCCCTCATTTCTCCAATAACTTCTTAAATTCGACTGCCAATTCCAACCAGCACAAAGGTCTCAAGAGTTATGGAGTTCACACAAGGCTTGCAGAGCAGTCATAGTGGTAGCAATTTAGTGGCCACTGGACACTCCCATCCTCACTTGGTTATATCTTCCATTACTAAAACAAGAGCCAAGATACAATTAATTCCACCTACCAGTGGAGACGCACCCAATAACTCTGGGAAAAACACTTAGCCATGCATTAATTCAGATCTCATCAATAAGCAAATAGCTCAAACATTTCCTTTCCAGCACACAATACAAAACACATCCATGGGGTATTTTATCTGCTGAGGTGCTACTGAATAACCTGATCTTGCTGCAGCCTTTTGAAATTCATGAGAAACCACATAACCAACTTCATTAGCACTAACTTCACTAGCTGTGTCATCTGAAAATATTACCTCTTCACTTTTAAAGAGATTAAAAGCCACAGATGCCAACAGAAGTTCTTGAGAAATCCTATTTCTAACCTCTGATGAAAAGTGACTGCACTTGTTTTTCCCTCCTCACCACAACCAAATCCTGGAGCGTAAAAAGCTTTCCAAGCCTACCCCATGCTCTAACAAGTGCTCTTAGAATTTTTAGTCCCAGGAACACATCTTTTGGTTTTTTTTTCCTTTCACTGAAAAGAGGCAAGTTGAGTTCAGGAGCATCACTGCACCTATCTGCCCTATACCCTACTCCCAGTCTGAACACAGCCATAAGCCTCTTCCCTTCCTCTCTCCCAGAAAACCTGCCAATCACTAAAGTACCCTCTTGGCTGCAGATGAGGAATATGTACAGGGTGTTTTCCTTTCATTTTAAAAGGCCTTAAGACCACTGCAACAAAAACTTCAGAGCTTGAAGCATTTATTAGTAACTCAACCACCTCACAGCTAAGCTCCTATGTGAACACCTTGCCCTCACTTTGAGGCAATGCTGCTGTTTTCTCCAGACCACAGCTGTCCTGGGATGGGCAACTCCATCCAAATGTTAAACTCACAAGAAACAGTGAGCGCCCTCCCTTGGTAACATTGGCATTTGGCAGAATTTACCACCTGAAGCTCAGCAATGAAGAGCAGAAAATGGCTTTTGTGTCACTTGTTCTACCAAAGTCAAACCTCCAACTAGATGGTCAAAGTGACCCAACATCATGCCCGGTGGGGCTCCTCCCAACACTTTCAGTGCAGAGCAGTAGAAACCCACATAACTGGCAACACCAACCCTTCACCAGTTCAACATTGCCAGCTATAAACAAAGTATCAGTAAGAACAAGGATGCTGCCTGGGAAAGGGAGATTAGCACACAGGCAGCCCCTGCCAAGGACGTAAGGAGACAGATGAAACCATGACCAGGATTCATTCACACCCCAACACAACAGCTCATTTTGTTCCAAGGTCCACAACAGCAGGTGGGCTTTAAGCCTCCCAGCCCAGCAGAAACGGCTGGGGTGACCCTGTCCTGGGTAGCAAGAGCTGCTGTACCAGCTCAATGTGCGCTCCAGAAGAGGTGGACTCAAGTAAAGATAAGAAGTGACCCACACCTGAGCTCCTCCTCCCACTCCTCTTTCTCTGCCTGGAGGCTGGGAGCAAGTCTTTTGTAAACCACTGCTCCCACACATGCAAGCCAGAGCAGATCAAGCACATGTTTATATGTATTTACACATTCTGTTTACAGAAGTCTCAGGAATTAATAAGATAAATAATTTCATCTGTCCACAGGGGGTGGGGTCAGGGGAGAAAACACTGTAAATTCAGAAATAAGCACCATCTGTTACTCCTGATTGCCCTGGCCCACCCTTCCAGCTCATATGAGCTCTTTCAATCAGGCTTCAGCAATGCAGAGCAGAGAGCTGCCTTCCACATTGCCCTCACCTTCACACACAGAAAATGATGGCTCATTTGGCCAATAATCCATGCATGAAGCAGTGGGAATGAAAGCACCATACACATCTTGCCTATAGAGGCAAACGGACAAAATGGGCACACACATGCAGCTGTCTGTTTTCCAGCCCCAAAAATACCTCACTTGTGAGCCTCAGACATTGCAATCTCTGCACAAGCCTTGCATGTGCTGATGGCCTTCCCTTGCAACACAGCTGGTGAGATTTTAGCTTTCTGTGTTGCCTTGAACTGATGCAGAACCGCAAGTACTGCATGGGGTGACACTTAACTGCTATAATCAAATCAGCCACAGAAACCTCAGCTGTATGTTAGACCTATTCTTGGGTTTTAATATGTTGACATCCTGAACCATGAAAAATTGAAACAAATCTAGCAGTCTTCAGACTTTGACTATAACCACACACTGTAGCTATTAGATCAGTAGGGATCAAGACCAAAAAAAAAAAAGGACATGCCAATCTATACAAGAATCCACGTACCCCTCCAGTCTACTTTTCTTGAGATGTATTTCTACTACAATTTCTGCTTTACAAAACAGTAGAAAACAGAAAAAAGAGATCAGCTTGCCACTGACAGCAGTGAAAACCAGCCCAGGGAAGATGTGGTAGGGAACAGGCCTCAAAATTATCTGAATGGGAAATCTCAGCTGAGGACTTTTTTCCTACCCACCTGCTTTTACTTTCAACCATTTTAAAGCTTCACAGCTCGGAAAAAGAAAAAAAAAAAAAAAAAGACTCAAAAGTAAGGCTTTTTAGGCACCCCAGGACAGCTCAGGGCCCTTCCAAGCTCTGGTAGCAGGACACAGTAGGTGCTTCATCACACTAACCCACAAGAGGGGTCAAGTTCATATATTCCTAACACTCAGTTGTGCAAAACTCATCTTGCACATTACTCTACCACATGTCAGAAGCTGTTCCTTGCTCTGAGGCCCAACCACCACTGGTGCCTTTCAGACTTAGGTTTTAATAACCCAATGGGGAGAACATGACAATTCACACCTTTTACTTATTACTACAGTTACTGCAATTGAGGTTTGCAGAGCACCCAAAAAGAGAGGGCCATTTGCAACTTCTTAACATGGCTTTGCAAACACCTAATTCATGAGATTACTTCTTGAAAGAAAGTACGAAGTTCTGCAGAAAATATAAATTAACAAGAAAGTCTACAGACCTTTAATGCAAGCGCATCCCACCACAAGGAACAGCAAGGGCAGCAAGACATCCCTTGATCCTACCCAGCACATTCTCTGCACAACCACCAAGTGAGATGTTCCCAGGTTGCCAACTACAGTAAACCAGTGAGCCAGCAGAGACCTCACCAGTTCAGCTTCCTCTTTATCTTCTTTCTGGTCACTCAGTGTTTTTTCTGAAGGCAGTATATCCATGTTAAGTGGATGTAAGCACCCAAAACAGTGTATTCTGACAAGTTACCTTCTAATTTACGTTTAACAACCAGGAGCTCAGCAGTCCACTTTGTGATCATTACGTGGAAAACCAAGATCGTCATCAGCAAGAAACCATACAAATCCCAAGAGGCACAACTGCACAGGGAGAAGTCCTCAACATGAACACCAATGCGGTGAGTTACTGTATTTTGGTACATGAAGAAGTGTCAGGAACAGGACTTCAAAGTTTTCGAAACCAGACTGGGCAAAGTCCTGAGTAACCTGCTATAAATTCAACATCTATCCTGCTCCAAGCAGGAGTCTGGCCTAAAGGAGCTCCTGAGGTCCCTTCCAACCTCAGTTCTTCTATGAACAGAAGCAGAATGGGATTAAGGTCCAGGCTTCAGACAAACTCAGACACCTCAATATACATGACTGACCTCCTATGACAGCCAATGGCACCCAAGTCAAAGCAGTCAGGAGGCTCTGGAGAGCAGTCACACTAACACTGACTCCAAGCCAGTCAGGTGAAGAAGTCTCAAGATTCACCAACCAAAAGCTACACCTAAGCCCCACATGGACACATACCACTGGGAGGGGACCCAGCCCAAGTGAAATACCATGAGCATATTACAGATGCAGACCTACTGCTGCTGCAGCCTTCGATACAGAAGGCTGACCTCTCAGTACACACAGGGGTCCAAAAGGGCTTAGAAGCACGCAGAAAGGTTTCCTCATTTGAGCTGTTCTCCTTCACAGCACAGATTTGTTCAAGTCTGATTTTTACAGAAATTATCTGAAATGAGCAGGACTGCTGCTGAGCACCGCAGATGGAAACAGATGCTGTAGTCCTCTGCGTTGGCTCCACAGCCCTCAGCTAACCCCTGCTGTACAAACCCAAACCCACAGTAAGCCTGCGCACAGCAGACACTGCAGATGCAAAGGCAGTGTCAGCGCACCTCAGGCCTTGCAGGGAACAGATGGGGCGATGTCTCTGGCACACAGTCTTCTCTGCAAACAGCATAAAGCTTTCTGCAGGGAAGTTACTAAGAAATCAGAAACCCTTTTAAGGAAATGTGAAAGCTGAGGGCAGGGGGGGTGAAGTGTTGCATGCAAGAACATTGTATTTTCTAAAATATTTTCAAACTACTAAAAAATTGAAATAATTTTCCACCACTGCACAAAACGGGAGCAGAATAGAACCCTGCTCTGTACCATTACCACAGGACAGGCAGCACACAGCACCCTAATTCTGCCTGAAACAGTTCAGTGAATCCACAGCCAAGGAAACATTTGGTTACTAGAGCAGACATACCTACCAAACACACACACCACCATACACCCACAGCAGTAGCAAAGGAACTCAGCACGGAGCATATTTAAAGCCTTTATTAACAGAGCCAAGGGGAAGACAGTTCTGTTTCATAGCAACCTCCAAGGTTTTGAAGTTTGTTTTTGTTCTTTTTTTGGGACAGAAACAAAATGTCCCTGACATTTTTCAGGAACAAAACTGTAATGTGTTATCAGAGTTGGAAATCACCACCTTGCCCCTTCCAGGGGCATCACTCCACAAGTATGCTGGGTAGAGGTGCAAAATATTTCATACTCAAAAGTTATTTGGCACCTTCCCTACCAGTTCACTTCAGATCAAGAACTTGAAACCCTGTCTCTGCAATTCAGGCCTGTGCTTTTAAAAAATGAAACCCTGTCTCTGCAATTCAGGTCTGTGCTTTAAAAGAACAAATACATAAAAATGTTACCAGGCTACAGTGTCCAGACCAACTTCTCTTCCTAAACCTTTAAAGCCAGAAGCGTTCATGGTGATATTTTGCTTTAAGTAAGAACACCTATTTTGGCAAAACTTCATTTAGCTGAGAGTACTCTGTTCTTCGAGAGGTTAGGAAGGAAGCATCTAGCTGAGAGCCCCCAGCTATCTCTGCTCTCTGAAAAAAAATCCTATTTGGGAGCAAACACTGCTGCAAATGAAGCTGTATGCACCACCTTCAGAGGAATAAAGAAATCTTCACTCAAAGCCCATGCCACTGCAGCAAGCATGAACGACAAAAGCCCTCCCAGGCAGCTGCTCCTCCTGGCACAAGCCCACGTGGAGCAGCACAAGTGCATCGTTCAGCAGCAGCTTCACGGCAGAGCCCCCCAACCAAAAGATTTGGGCTTTTCTTTCCCAAAACAGAGCTACTACTCTCAGCTCCACCATGACGTTGCTAACTTCTCCTCGCCCGCACAGACCAAGTGTATCAGAGGTTCAAAAGCCATTTTGATGTCAAGCTATTAGACAGTCCTAAAGGCATCCCTTGTCCTAGCTCCTGCTAGGAGCTAAAACCCAAACCCAGTGCAACCTGCAGCAATGGAAAGATTTATTCTCTTTTTACCCCCTAAAGGTTCACATGTGCACAAGAATGTCTCCAGGTTTCAGGCAGCCCCAGGGAGGACAAAAAGGAGAAGAGGGCTACAGAGCTGTGACGCTGTGTGAAAGGACCAGCCAGGTATTGCAACCACCTCTGCTTCCCCCAGATTCCAGCAAGATTCCCGGTTTCTCAGGTCACAGGAAAAACCACTGCATTCACACAGGGACCAGCACAGCTATACCTGCTGGGCACAGTCCCCACACAAGGTCTCCCATCTGTGCTTCTGGCATCCAGCGTGAGCCCCATTTCTTTGCGAGGCAGATCAACCACCGTTGTTGCCTGGATTTGATTCATGTCTCCGCACCACAACCAACACATCTGTCCATTTAATCTTCTTCTCCATCTGGCCACTAAACTTCTTTAGAGCAGGGACAGGCAATGGTCAATTCCTAATACATACACAGAGAAGATTTATTTTTATAATTGCCTTCAAAGAGGGGTTCATAGACTATTGCTTATATTCTGTTCCCTCTCATGCAACCTTTGGTTGCACCACATTAAACTGCAGGTGGGATCCCCTCAATTGTCAATTAGTACTTATTAATATCACGGTTTTATGATCCAGCACAGAGTTTTGAAACACTTCATTTCACCTCAAAGGCAGCCTCAATCAGAAAGCCACACTGACAATCAGTGCCTGACAATTTCTACCTCTGCAAACCCTCATTTGAAGGCGCTGTACTGCACTTAGGATATAAACAGTTAGACCAAAAAAATAGGAGAAGGAACTAAATACAGGTTTTGGGGTTTTTTATGGGTTGTTGGTCCAGAAAGAAGAAAAGGGGAGGAAAAAAAAAATTGCCAGTGCTTTATTTTTGCACACTCAAAGACAGGGGAGGGAAGATTTCCCTCTGACACTTCCAAACTGATGTATTTTCAAAACCAGGAGACAAATCAAAAAATTGCATGCAGAGGGGCAGGCAAGAACCCTGCAGATCAGAGCAAAAGCACTTTACTCGTAAGGAGCACGACAAACACTTGAAAGCCAGGCTGGGTAAACAGGAAAGCCGCAGACCCCAGAAACAATAGGATCAGTCAGGTTCCTTTTCTGGGTTTTACCACCAATTATGTCCCCGTGGTTTTGGAGAAAAGTTTAACATCTATGTGCTTAAGAAATCCTCTCAAAAAGCGTATTAGCTCCCAGCAGTGTGATGAATAACACAGACTGGCTGGGCTGGACAGCAGGCCCTTGCAGCACTTACCCTGCAAGCCTCCAAGTGCCATAACACACCAGACAACATAAGCAAGACAGACATCAGCAAGACAAATGGGGCTGTTCCACAGATGAACTCGGGAAGGGGTACTCCAGCTAACAAGGGCCAGCGCTTCTTATGTCATTATGAATAAAGTGAATCTAGTTTGGGAGATTTGGGTGCTTTTTGTTCAGGTGTGCATCATGGTGCTGGCAGCAGCCCAAAGATGACAACTTCGGCAAGCCCAGGAACAGGTAAAGTGTATAAGGAACTTCTTGCAGCACACTTGAACTTCCAACAGCATGCAACTCAGGCACCAAGCCAGAGATGGTGGTTTTCCACTCACCAGCCACTCATAGCATGGACCTGCCTTGAGGTTTCAGGCTGGTGCAGTACCATTTGCACCCTTTTCATATACACTCCAAATCCATGGAAGTACCCTTGAAAAGATCAGGTGCTGAAGCATTCCAGGTTGCTTGTGTCTGGACCACATGCTGTCTGACATGCCCCAGCTGAAAGCACTAACCCAGCTGACCACTAGCCATTGGCTGCACAGCCCTGCCTGAAGGGCAGATACCTACAGACTCGGTGGGCCACATACTTCCTTGTGCTGAGCATTCCTTCTAGTCAGCAGCATTTGATTTTGGGAAAACACCAGTAAACGGAAGAGGAAGGCACGAAGAACAGTTTGGCTTTTCCTATCATTTTTGCAGGAGAAGACACATCATTTGACACTGTTGTTAAAGTCCAGGCACTAGCAGCCAGGTAAAGATCAGTAATCTCTGGGTCTGCCTTTTTTTTAAAAAAAAAAAAAGTCTTAAATCAGAAGTTTGACGACCGAAAATACTGGAGTGGGGTAGGGAGGGAAGTGTGATTTATTGGGATTTTTTAAAAGCAAAGTCATTATATGCAAAATACTGGAAATAAACACAGAAAAACCCTAAATCTTTCACACATTTTCATTACACACTACAATTTCATGCCCTGTGCAGTTGTGCCTCTACCACACACCAAAAGCAAAGAACTGTGTGGAGAGTCCCAAGTTGGTACAAAGCCACAAGTAGGAAGTGGCTCTGAAATACAGAGGTTTGGCAGAAAACAATGGGAAACCACAAAGAGGAAAGACCTTGCACGAGAGGCAAGACAAACGTGACACGGAAAACTGAGCAGCTGCAACAGCTCAACCACTTTGAGCCTTGATTTCTTCCATGACAATGCAAAAGGCAGTAAGGAATACAAAAGCACTGGATGCAAAAATGAGAGGAGAAAAAAAAAAAATTTGAAACGAAGAACCTTTTTCCCCTTAACACTGAAGTAGCTAAAGCTTTCTGTACCAACCTGACAAGAAAGTTCCCAGGGAAAAAGCAAGCGGCCAGCTATATTCCCAAATTTAGCACAGAAATGTTGTGACCTATGACAGTAAATATTTCCTAACTTACAACCACAAAGATAAACAGAAACTTAAAAAAAAAAAAAAAAAAGACTTATAGAAGCACACTGCTCATTTGAACTCCAAAAAAGACTCAAAGCATAACAGCATTTTCTCACACAAAAAAAAAAAAATCTGAGTCTCCACCATGTTTTTTTTAAAGGAAGTTGAAAACTACTACAGTTCTTCAACTAAAAACCTCCAGAAATATTAAAATCATTTGCCAACATTTACAATTAATATCTGAAGATGGAAAGTAAATGTATGCACTCGCTCTGAACATGTTTTAGCTGTGCACCATGTGAAGTTGCAGGGGGGCTACTCCCCCCACACTCTAGCCCCAGCACTACCACGTACCTACCATGTCCAAGAAAGCAATAAACTTTTGCATGTTGGAATAAAGGCACAACCAATAAGTGACATGAAGTAATCCGGTTATT
Organism: Ibycter americanus; assembly: GCA_035590275.1. Classification (NCBI taxonomy): domain Eukaryota; kingdom Metazoa; phylum Chordata; class Aves; order Falconiformes; family Falconidae; genus Ibycter; species Ibycter americanus. The sequence continues at coordinate 5,001,590 of JAVJGI010000032.1, forward strand.
TTTACAAAGTTTTTTTATATACACTTTTTAGGATCTCTTTATATTATTATGACCATCTGTTGCAAAGCTGCATGAAAAGCAGCATCCTTCTGATGACGTATGATCTGACTTTGGGATCACTCCAAGTCTGGGTGAGGAAGCACCATTATTTGCTCATTATCAAAATACACATTCCCCTGCTGAGCTGGGTCTTGAAGATTAGATGATCCTACTAAATCAAGGGAACACTAATTACATGAGGAAGAGAGGAAGGAAAATTACAAACCTGTGCAGTACAAAGGAAGAAAGAAGGGAGTAATCACTATGTTGCAAAAAACTGAACTTCAGCAAAACCTTCCCTTATTTCAACTGTTTTAGGAAAGCTAAAAAAAACCTCCAAAAAAACCTGCAACCCCACAGCTTTTTACCTTTCCTTTACGTTAGCCCTATGTCCCAGTTTCCCACAGAGCTGTGGTTCCGCACAAGTTACAGATGGCTTTCACAGCTGCACAAGAAACAGTTGGATATAGAATACTACCTGGCAAGCATTGTGCAGGCTTGAGATAAGCCTGTGGATCCGCTAACACGATCAGCAATGGCACAGTAAAATCTGTGTGGTCACCGTTAGATTTCCATGATGACAAAATGCAGATACCAACAACTAACTGCTGCTACTATAAAGAAACCAACTTGAGATGGGGAGCTCCGGAAATCGCTCTCCATCATTTCATGCACTATTTACATTTGGAAGCTCGTCTCTGCAGCCATGATGGCCAGAGATGCTCATGGTTTAGGTTTGTATTTGGGGACAGACACAGCTCCATAGTTACAGAATCCCACCAAATAAGGGCCTGAGTGCCTTTGTCTTCTCTTCTGAAAGCCTGCCTGTGGTTTGGGACAAGCTCAGTGAAGTTAGGGGTCCTGAAAAAAATAATTTGTTTTTTACAGTGGTTACAACTACTGGGGAGAGGGAAACTGCAGAAACTTATTTGCTGCATGGTACAAATCAGTAGTGTCACTCCTTCCTCTGTATCATCACTTGTGCTTTATTCCCTTACATACATGGGCTTGCCTGCACAGTGGTGAGACAAGGAAAAAAGGATTTTTAGTAGAGGAAAGAGTTGTACCAGAAAGCAAATGGCTTATTATTTCAGGTTCTTCCACCAACTAGCTTTGCAGCTGGTGCCTCTTAATTAAAAAAGGCACCAATTCTTCAGAAATCCCAAGCTCAGCCTATTACTTGCAATAATCGCACTACCTCGTGAATGGTATCACACTGAAAACCTGATTTATCCAAAGACAGTCTCTTCTTCATTCAGAAAAGCAGCTTCTCATGTGGGGTCAAGAGGACATCAGGGAGAAATCCCTTCCAAAACCTGGCGCTTCTTAAAATACAAGGCACGCTTCAGCTTCCAGCAAACCTGTCAACACCAACACAATAGCCCTGCCTTGAGCACTTCTATTTTTAACATTTTCCATCCATGCAAAGGACATCTATTTAATAAACCTAAAGAAAGCATAACAAAAAAGAGTTGAACAAAACTTGTTTCAGGGCCAGCCTGATTTACACAAGCTATAACTTTAGACAGCCTAAATGTATAGCAGAGATTACCTAACTGCCAGTGTATACCAGCCTCAGAGACAGGAGAAATGCTGAGAACTGATGCTCAACCACCTGGGAGCAAGACAGCACATGACAGAGTTGAATCTGATGCAATGTTGATGCACGATACGCTTGTGTGACAGAGTAAATGCCATCTGGTATGGCTGCCATGAAGAATAGATGCTACAAAGCATAAAGTTGACCTTAAATAGCTCGTTATTCATTAGATGTATCTGATCCCTTGAATTTTCTTTAGGATGCCTAGGATCGCACTGTAAATCCGAACACTCACAGAGCACCTTAAAAAACCCCTGGACTATGTACATGTGTGCATGCTATCTTTAGCGAACAAGCCTTTGCTTGCCTTGCTGCCAGGATTTGTCTTGCGTTCAGGCTGAAGACACCCTGCTCCACAACAGTCACAAACTTGCTGCGCTGGAAGGAAACTATGTGTTCAGCATCAAAAATAAAGTGACCTGGAGGTTCTTCAGTCTCCCTCCTGGCAGAGAGGGCTGAGCACTCCAAAACCCCCAGCAGGACTCTGTGGCTTACATACTCCAGTGACTTCATGCTACTTTTGAAACCAAGCCCATTTTGGACAGCTTTCAAGCATTATGGGGGGAGGAGGGAGTTGACCATTCACCACCTTTCCCCTAAATGGGAGGGGAAGGGAAAGGATGAAACTGCACCACAAAACTATGCCTGCACTTGCGAAGGAGCTTTCAGTGATCCGACTGAACAGCATCTGTCCCTATGCTCTGCTTTCAGGCATCACTACCCATACATCCCTTACAGGGATAAAACAGAAACGACCTCGGGGCATGCTCTGCCCAAGCACCCCCACCCACCCCCCACCAGTGATCACCAAACCTCTTCCCAGCACATCAGAGGCAGCTTCAGGCCAGCAGATGGGCTGGATCCTTCCAGCAAGAGTCGCCTGGGCAGGAACTGCTGCATACCCATGCAAAAATGCATTGCTCTAGGGGTTTTCTTGCTCATCTTTATCTCTGTGTGGGCAGGACACATATTAATGGGAGACTTCTGTAAAAAAAGCCCTCAAGTATGCTAAACTCGTTTTCCATTTCTCCAGGAACCTGCAGATTAAGCAAGTAGGTGAAAGTTACATTAAAAAAAACACTCCTTAGGACTAATGAATACAGTTCATTTGCAGGACCAAAGAGCACTTATTTTGTGCCCAAAAACAGAAGGCATAACCATTTTTGTATTTATATTCTACAAAGATTTATAACCATTTATTGGTTGACTGTTCACTGGAACAGCAGCTCTACAGCTCTGTAGAGGTGGCAGGTGACTTGCAGGAAAACCTCCCAGGAGACACACATGCCAATTTTTCATCTCTTCGGAAGCTTTGCTGACGCAACATCAGCCCAGCCAACCTGACACGTAAAGTACAATAATTCTGCAGAAGCTGTTCTAGCAATTAACCCAAACAGCTGAGACTCTTCAGCCTCCTTCAGCAAACATTTAACTCTTAAATATGCCATGAATATCAGCAGCACAAGAGTCTTTTATAGGCTCTATCTCATCCATCACTATGGGAACTCCAAGCCCACAAAGAGAAAAGCAAGTCATTATGGTATTATGAATTCTAAAATGAGTAAGCCTACAAATCTGATTGCATGGGGATATACCACCTCAATCTTCGGCATCATTTATGAAAATTAGTTTTGTAAATTTTTTTAGCGATTCTTTGTGGTGAAAAGCTTTTTAAAAAAGACAAACAAGTGAACTGTTTATCAAGTAGTTCTTCCACTCTAGATCAATCTGTTGCCCTTCAATCTGCTTCCAGAATAGTCGAGCAGCTGCATAAATAACAGTTTGCCCACTTATTTTAATGGGTTATTAATTTTAAAAAAACAAATCTCATTATCACTGCTTATGCAAAGTCAGCTAAAACAAGACAGAACAGCTGAATCTCTAAATAAAGATGTTTTGCATAAACTGAATTCTTGTAGAGTTTTACTTTAACTTACATACATTAATGTTTTCTCTATGAAAATCCTGCCTCAGAAATGCTCTCTAATCTCTCTCAATCTTTTTCTCCAGTTTCTTACTTAAACCAATGAGCTGCATCCATTTTTCAAATTGCTCATTTCCTTCCTTACACAAGTCTCAGCTTTCAAAGCTCACAGTAGCTTCCCATAATCTGAAGTCCTCACTTTGACTTCACCTTATCACAAAAGTCCTTTAAAAAAAAGTTTTGGGGTGTTCTCAAAATTGGTTGCAGCTGATGTAAGTCTGTCCCCCATCCCCCAGCTGTGCATCCCCAGTGCCTCCTTCCTACCAGCCAGCACTTACACAGCCCCAGGCACATCCCAGTATCACCAAGGCCACCAAAAGGTTATCTCTCCATCAAATTAGCCGCTGGGTCTTAATCAAGCAAGCTGATACAGTCAGCCAAGGGCCGTGTGACTCCTTGCCCCCAGCTGCTGTGAAGCGGGGAGGGCTGAGAGAAGCCAGTGTACCCTGACAGACTGCAAAGCCACACCTTCATTCCTTGCCTCCCAAATTTTAAGCACCCCACTGAGCCACAGGACCCCTGTTCCACAAGGACACTGTGCAATTCACACACACAAAACGCTTCTGCCTTGCAATCTGTTGCCACAGCAACTGAACACAAAACACATGACTATCAGCATGAAAGGCTTGGGACTGGTGGAAGGGGAAAGGGAAGCAGTACATGACCAAGAAAAATGGTATAGAGATACAGAGCTAGTATTCGATCACATCTTGACTGCTCTCTGTTAGTCAAGCACAGAACAGAAAGCCTGAGCTTCCCACAGCTCATCCTCATGGCTTACGCTTTATTCTGGAGAATCATAGGATGGTTTGGGTGAGAAGGGACCTTTAAAGGTCGTTTAGTCCAAACCCCCTGCCATGAGCAGGGACATCTTTAACTAGATCAGGTTGCTCTGAGCCCCATCCAACTTGACAATGAATGTTTCCAGAGATGGGGCATCTACAACATCTCTGGGCAACCTGTGCCAGTGTTTCACCACCCTCATTATATGAAAAATTTCTTTCATCTAGTCTGAATCTACCCTCTTTTAGTTTAAAACCGCTAAGCCCTGTCCTATCACTACAGGCCCTACTAAAAAGTCTGTCCCCATCTTTCTTATAAACCCCCTTTAAGTACTGAAAGGAAGTTGTTTAATGACTATTTGGTTGGTAATGACAATTTACCTTGGTAACATTCTTCAAAGAAACAAAGTAGCATGTGTCCTTTAGGCATGGTAGATAGAAGATGCTGCAGGAACGCCTTACCAATTATTATTAATCCCTTTTTAACTGCTGATTCAGAATGATCAGTAACCTTTTCCAACAGGGTAAGAATCCTCCCCCTTCAAAATCTTTAAACATGCCTGTCTCAAGGATGGGGGGCGGGGGGAGCACACAGAGCTAGGAGTTGCACACTTTTAACTACAAATGCTTGTTTACACTTTAAAGCAAATCTCTGCTACCAGAGCTTAACTAATCATTAACTCCATGATAGAAAGAATACGATGTTCCACTCCACAATATGCAAAATCATAATCCCTTGTCCCAGAGGCTCTTGTCCTTCCATTTCAGCAAGCAGATGCAAGAATAAAGAAGTGGCCTTAGCATCTACCTCAAGAAACAGGACAGTCAGAAAGCCACTACAAATAATTTTTTTTATTTTTTATTTTTTTTTTTTTCTAAAAAGCACAGTGAGACTGTCCTTCTTTTGGACCTGGCAAGACATCTTATAGTACCACCTGAAGCAAATGCCATTTCTTTCCCAAGGGTAGCCAAGCACCCTGTAACTTGATGAGTAACTGCTACATAGAAAACACCTTTCATAGACTCCATGCCTACTTTCCAACCAAAACTTTCTGCAATACATTACTTTTTCTGCTGAGTTGGCTGTGCTGAAACCTGGCTTTAAAACACCAGCAGGAGAACAGCAAAAGCTAACAGATTTCAACTGTACGTTTTAAGACAAGCTTCCCTTGAGCAGCCAGCACAGCTACCTGAACAAAGCAGGCATTTTTGCAGACCACATACTGCTATGGGAACACACTCTCCATTTGGATTTTGGACTATTACCAGCAAATTTCTTAAGCAAGTCTGGACACGCGTCACTCCTCAGAGGGGGGCAATAAAAAAAAGTTTTCCCCTGTTACACTAATTACACACAGAGATCAGAAGTGTGACCCCAGCACTCCACACTTTCACATCCTCCACAGGTCCAACAGCAACACCAACTCATTTACTTGAGGTTTCTTCCAGCTGGTCTCTTGTGGTTTCCTGAAATTCATGAGCAGCTTTCTGCAGCCAGGGAGCAGAAGGACCAGAGGAAGCAGCGGGGATGCCAAGGACATGGGGATGCCCGGACCAAACAGCTGTGTGTTTGCAGGAAGGACAAAAGCCAGCAGGGCTGCCAGCACTGCTGTGAATTTCAAAGACTCATATGATTTAGCCAGGCACAGTTCAAACTTTGTTACACGGTGCTAATGGCACAGGTTAATGACTCCAAACTCTATTCCTCTTGCTGAACCACGTCTCTTCCCACAACCCCTCTCTATGCACTGTATAAACACTCAATACCACTCCCATCAATAGGATCACCCTTTCAAAACACGTTTCATTCCCTCCCACTGTTTCCAAGCTGACATTGATTTTTTAGGGGTGGGAGGAATTAAAAAAAAAAATATTTAAAAGCAGGATTTGGGGGACAGAAAGGCTGAGAGACAGGGACCTTCCCATCTACCAGAGCAGCATGTTAAGTTGCTACCATACAGTTCACAAAAGAACATGCCACAGTCCTGGTGTTGCACAACAGGCCAAATAGATGACACGAAAAAGGTGATTAATTTACTGACAAATTAACAAGGAGACATATTTATTACGAGGTTTTGCAACTGGAAGAATTAAGATTCCTATAAAAAATGTAGCCTTTTCCATGTAACAGCTAGTGACACTGTCCAGGCAAAGATCAATGTCAGCAGCCCAGACCATAGCACGGTTGTAACCACACATATAAACACTTAGTTAATTAACCATCAATTTGGTGAATAAGAAAAGAGAACAGAGTCAAGCACACCACAAAACCAGTCCAGTTCCTTCCCTGACACAAATAAGAGCTTTACAAGTGCTGTAACCAAAGCTCTCAACCTCTGCTGATGACCGCAGTACTCTGGAGCAGCCAGTGCTGCAGCTGCACCACAGCTGCTCCAAGCAATTTTCAGACACCATGGGTAGGTGCTATGAATGAGCAGTAAAACATGACTTGTCACCAAAAACCCCAGGATTGTTAATGCCATCTTTTTGCTTGAGCTTGCAGACAATCAAAACACAGAAAGGCAACAAAACTGACTTTGGGAATCTTCCGATGTCCTTCCCCAGTCCTACCTATGTACATTCCGAGCCACAGACAAAACACATTTCTCTAGAGATTTCTAAATATATCGGTAGATACCAAATTAAAAGTCTTTTAAGAGAGCCTCTTGGGTAGTTTTTCATTAAATTGTGTGCTCTGTACTCAAAGACCAGTGGCAGTCTGCCAAGGAATGGAGAGAACCAGCCTGGAGTGCAAGGGGTATGCCATATTCAGGATTTACAACCCTTCCAGCATCTTCCAAGCAAGTTACGGACTTCTCATGACACAGCTCCTACGTCTTACAAGAAATGGAAGTACAGAAACAAGGCTAGAAGGAAACCGGTGGCAGAGAAAATACACCTTAAGCTGACCAAAACCCCTAACCGCTATCCCTTGCCTGCCCGCCAGGGATAGATGAGCAATGCAGTCTCATCCTGCAGCCTTTCAGCCAGACGCTCACTCATCATCTATATGGATGACTTCTAGCAGCTTCTTCTTCACCCAATAGCCTCGACACTCTGAATTAAAGAAATTTAATTCTGGAAAAGGAAAAAGACGTTATTTGTTCCTGCCTTTTTGGGACAGCGACAAGCAAGACTAAAGTCACTTGCAATGGAACTGTGGTTTCAGAGCTGTAGTTCTGTTTCCTAGAGTTATTTACCAAGCTTGGAAATAGCAATCCTTCACAAAAACCCCAAGCTTCCCTTCCTAACCAGAAGTCAGTGACTCTGGCACTGCAACAACCTACTTGCCATGTTTTCAGACAAATTGCCAAAAAGAAACAGACATTATATGCACACTTTCTCAGAGCAGTTACGACAAAAGTAAAAAACGCCCTTATTTCCTAAAAGTGCTGTGAAGCCCTTGGAAAAGCTCATCTCTGTATCATTACTTTCAAAATAATCCATACTTTGTTCCATAAGGAACTTGGGTTTAGCTGCCCCAGCGGTGGAGGCACCAGGGATGGCCCTGCTCACCCCCCTGCAACCGGGGACTTCTGGTGGGAGGGTGTGAGAAAGGGGCAGCACACATGTACAGATGTATGCAGAGTCACTCTGCTTAGAAAGCAGAAGAGCGGTGACTCGTGTAATGCTTGTAATTTAATCAGTTAACTCATGCCTGCAGAGCATGGATAGAGGGGACCGAAAAGCCATCCCAGTCCAGAGCAGCCATCCCAGCTCCGCCAGCAACCCCAGGAGAGGGGGGACAGAAGAAGGAGCAGGCTGGGAGGCAAAGTAGGGAGAAAACTAGATTTCATTAAATAGACACCCCACAAAGGCGAGACCTCGCTTTATTTAGAGTTCACATTTCACTCTGGCAGCAGCAGCAGCAGCCCCTGCAGCAGCTGCCCCATCCCTGTTTGTATCTTCTTCATAACCCTGCTGGGAATCAGCAGTGGAAAACATTAATTCTTTCTGACAAAAAAATGGCTTCAGCAGGAAAACCTGTCCTTCAACAAAGGGCTTCCCCTCAACCCCAAACCCTAATGTGTGCAAGAGGACAAGCTACAGAATAATATTAAGCATTTAACAATTTCGAACTTCCATTGTACTTATCTGAGCATCACCGGAGCCTGACCAAAACGAAAACCACCAGCCTCTTGTCCGAAGACATGTATGAAACAGCAAGCATAGGAGGGCAGCAGCAATGCTACCCACGCAGGCTGAGAGGCTACTGTTGGGACCAGAAGCGCAGGGAGATCTCAGCTCAACAACCCCATCCCAGGGAGCTGGGGGAACCTTCCCAAACTGGACAGCCCAGTAACATCTCAGTACCAAGGAAACGGGAGCAGGAAGGAGGTGAAGCCCAGGCAGGCTGCAAGGAGCTTCAGAAAGGAGAAGAAAGGGAGAGGGGTCAGAAAACACAAGTAAAGCAAACAGGAGGTCTGCAAGCTTAGAGCAACCACCACCTTAAGCATCAGCTTCTTAACTAGTCCATCCAGAAGCTGATTCGGTGTCAAGAAACTGCTTGTCTTGCATTACTCCGGACAGGATAGCAGGACCCATGAGACCCATGAAAGCAGCTACCGAAAGCGGAGAAAGCAGCAGCTGGAAGGAAAGCATCAGCTGCTGTAACAAAATAAAAGTAGGTTGCTGGACCAACCCCTGCACCCTGATCGCCACAGCCAGGAGGCAGGGCAAAGGGAGACACACCAGATCCCCACAAATAAACCACGTTTTTTTCAGAAGCTGGGAGGCGAAGGCAGCAGGCAGGGCAGCCTGTCCACAGCTGCTCCCTAGGGACCAGCCCCACAAGCTGCTGGGAAGAAAATCCCACTGTAAAATCTCACCGGATGGGAGCATGTAAAGGACTGCAGATGAAAGGGCTATAAATAATCATCATAATCAGAAGTGGACCACGGAAGTCTTAGAACAAGAACATTTTCTTTTTACTCCGTCAGGCAGTCCCACTTAACGCTTTGATACCAAGAAGCATCTGATGGTAGTTTTTCCAGAAGGGACTGATTTTTATTCCACTAATCTCAGTAAGAGATACTCCCAACACAAAGTGCGCCTTTCAAAGCACGTAGCTTACACTCCACAACCTTGTAAGTATAGCATAAGAAAGCACCACGAAAACAGCCCACCTATCCCTCTTGAAGAGGTTCAATGCAACCATTTGCTTAAAGAGTCTGAGACACATTATCTTTTCATTCAAAGATTAGACAGATTCACTTCCTGCAACAAAATATCCAGGAAAGAAAATATTTTAAAAAAACAACAAACTGTTTGGGATCCTTGATATCCCCCCACTCCCCCCAAAACAAGCAAACAAAAAAACAGCCCAAGTGCAATATGCTGCGCAAGCAACAGCTCACGGAGGGGGGAACAAGGTCCTTCCTGATACTGAGTAGGTTGAGCTATAAAGCAGACCTTGAAAAATAACTGAGAAGATGAAAGCAGTGTTGCTTAGAACTGGGCTGGTGCCAACCCCAAAATCTGCAGTGCTCCCTTGGCCCTGGAGCACCTGAGAGAATGAGCATTTCAGGCAACCCATGGGCTACTACATGCAGTCAGCCACTGCCCACTTGAACACACACATGCTGGGGAAGAACAGCCCCTGTTATCAAGCAGGTTTTGATGTTTGGTAGGTTTTTAGGGTTTTTTGGTGGTTGGTTTTTTGTTTTGCCCTTTTTTAAGAAAAAAAAAAAAAAAAAAGATACTCCCTATAAACACCTGAAAGTTCTGTTGCAAAGGCCCCAACCAACGCACCGGCCAAGTCTTCCTCCTTTCCACTTCAGGGCATTGATAGGGGCCAGCTGCCAGTCCTGACACCATTTAACAATTCTGCATCCTGATCTTCCCACAACTCAAGATTCAAGAGAATTACCTCGTCCTCCTGTAAAACACAGGAGCCACTACAAAGCCAAGTCAGATAAGCAGTTCTCCAAGCATACCAAACTCTGCAACAGAGACAAGAACATTCAGAAAGCTGACCAGAGAACCCACAAACACTGGATCTTGGCAAGATCTCAATAGATCGTCTTTACAAATGCCTTAAAAATCTTCCCCTTCCTCCACAAAAACAAGAAACCCCCAAACCAACTGTACAAAGAAGCCCTCAAGCTACCTGGAAGTCTACCTCCCATGTACAAGATGGTACTAGCTTACCTATCAAAGAAAAAAAATCCAATAATAGTTTTTGGATACTATTTCTAAAAGAGGAAATTTTGAAATTCTCCATTACTGAACACAGCTGTGTTGTGTCAGAACTGCAGGCATGATTACCACTGGAAACAGCTCTTTGATGACTATCACACTGGAATATCTAAAACAAGTAGAAGCATGGAAACCAGAAGTGCTTTGCCACCCAGACTCAAAACAAAATGCTGAACATCACTGAATAATATATAAGGGGGTTGGCTGGGGTTTGGGTTTTTTGTTGGTTTCCCCCCCGCCCCCAAAAGATCTCTCAAATAGGGCTGGACTGGGGGAGAGATTAAAGACTGAGGCTTATGTGTTTTCTTTAAATTTGAATAAAGTTACCTTGCCATTTCAGATCCTTTTTACACTTGATGAGTTTTCACCATTTTCTAAGCTTTTACATCTGATAAATTCTGAGAAATCATTGTATCTTACCTCAAAAGTACCTAACACACCCCACAAAGGCTAACAGCAGCTTGCACCTGCAGTCTGGCAGACTACAAAAGGCAGGCTCTCATCTCAGCATTCCCAGTCCCGTTTGACAACTGTACGTGCCTACTAGTAGCAGCTCTCTAATCTCACCGTGCAGTTGCTTTGTTAGCAGCTGTCCTAAACCCCTCTGCAATGCTGACTGTGACAGCCAACATCACCATAGTACCAGCAAGCTGCTAAAAACCCGACATTACTCAAGGGATGCTACAGACAGAGAGCAATCCCAAGTACATCCTTTGCAGATGGCTTAGCATTAGGAGATTGTTCTAGCATTACAAAGAGCTTTAAACACAGCTAGTGATGCCACAGGTCCTCAACACCAGGATCCATATTCATCCCTCACTTAAAGCCTGTAAAGCTTAATTTGAGACACACAGGGCTACTCTGCACCTGGGGGGAAAACCCCAATATACTCCTGTTTGCATGGCAGTACAACATACCCAGCAAGAGTTTTTTGCAGAAACATTCCATTTTCTGATCAAAACACACTGTGGTAGCCACCAATAAGCAAGATTTCATGGTTAAGTGACACGCAAAAGCAGGCTGAAACAGCTCTTCTCAGGCAGGAGCTTACAAGAGGGTCTTGCAGCCCCAGGCTGAGCTCCTGAAGGTTATTATGAACCAGAGACGGTGATGTTAGATGTGACTAGTTCAGTTTCACACACCAGACCTCGTGTCCCAGCTAACCCACAGGTACAAAAAAGAACCAGACAGCGAGCCTGCATGAAATCACTCAGCACAGCCGTCACCGGTGGTGACAAGTGATGAATTAGGGCCCTGAGGACATAAGCGGGAGGTCTCAGTCTGACAAAGGCTGCATGATTAAGGACAACACTCACAGTCGTGTTTTTAAGAATTATGGTGAACTAGAGATCTGAATTTCCCATCCCATCCATCTGCACTGGAAATTATTTTCTCTACATGTTGTTTGCAGAGCAATCCCATTTTTCATTTCCGTGGGAAGTGGCAGCCTCAGATTTTCACTTGCAGACTCAAAGAGGTTGCAAGAGCCTCCCGAAGCCTCAGGCTGCAAGAGAAATGCTACTGAATAAGCCAGAAATTTTTCAGCAAGCTAACCATTCTGAGCAGCAAACGACAGTTTCCAAGATTTAAACTTACAAAAGCAACTATTTGACTGTGTCAAAACCAGTGATTAATCCTTCTAGCGACTCAAGGCAAGCACCACAAATAGCAGCCGTTTTTGCAGCAAAATACCACACAAACTCAGCTCTCTTCATCCCCCAAAATAAGTGCTCTGCCACGTACAGTATTCCTAAAGACGTCACACAGTGGCATCAGCATCCCAAGAAAGATGCACGACAGAGGAACTGGAGAAAACCTGGGAATTTAAAGGGTATGCGGGAAGCAATAAAGAGCCTTAAAGCGACTTTATATAACTGCACTGAACAACTGCTGGCCATTAAAAGCCCTGATCTCTTAACTGCTCATGTTGAAACCTGCAAATTGTAAATCAAGCCTTTGCGAAATCGACTAAAATAGAGTCCCCCCCTAGGGCTCCGCAAATACCACTGCGAAGCCACTGTGGCGCAGGGCCGGCCCTTCCCAGCCCGGCTCAACACGTCTGCAAGGGCTTCCCGGCGCACCCCTGTAACGCCAGCCTAAGTGCCGGAAATGCTCTCCCAGAGCATTAATTACCATTTCTCAAGAGTTTTCAAATTGCAGCTACGCTATGCAAAACTTAATGTGCGTTCGTCCTGCTTGTTCGCATTTGGTTTCATGGTGGTTCCCCAGGAAGGCAACGAACCGCAGCCTCGTAAAGTTTTAATAGGATAACCAGCAAACCAAGGGCATCACTCTGCTGTGCTAAATAAAACAAAGCAACTGATTGCATCCTAGCAGTATAAACTAGGTACTTAAATTAAGGCACAGTTTATAGCCCTCCCTTAAATGGGGAAAAAAAAAAAAGCTGCTTTTCTGTACTAAAGAAAAAAAAAAAATCTCATCTGCTACAAACAACTGGCAAATCAAGCCGAGGCTGAACATAAGAACTGGCATCTTGCCTGTTTCCTTGTAAATGCCTTCAAATGGCAGTCATACCCCAAACTACACTTTGCAGACAAAGTATATATAACCAAGCATCGTTGCTCTCCTCAAAGCCAAATAAAGGACTGAATGGTTAGAAAAAGAGGAGGTGAAAGAGACAGGCAATCCATTTTTCCTAACCACCAACAGCTTCTACAAGTCTTTCTTTGTTTTACACATACAAGATACCATCCGGCTCGGTGACATGGGTTTCTAGGCTGGTCTACAGCAGGGATTTCAGAAGAATTCAAGATGAGGAACACTCAGCTCTAACCACAGTCCATGCCCACAAACACAGCCAACATGTTTTTAACGAAGGCAACCAGCAATTTCATTTTTCTTCTTGAAAAGCAGGCTAGCAGAAGGCTGCCTTCCAGCACCAAACACCAGCTCCTCTTCCCAGGCAATGATAGAAGTAGGAATTGGTCTTTCCTGCCTACAAGGTATCCCTGAATTCACAGCTGAGGCCACCAGCATTATTGGTCAAGCACATCTCCTGGGCACTGTCCCTGCTGACATGCAGTGGGGACTCACCCACACTGGGAAAGCCAGACCAGACTGCTCCTAGCTTGCACGCTGTTGATAAAAGCACAGCTGCTCTCAGCAGAGGTGGGGCAACCCCACAACATGAAAGAGCCACCAGTGTGCTGAGGACGCTGCCTCTTTGTCCGAGGAACAAAACACCGGGATCATGATAGCTGAAATCAAGCAGATCCAAGCAGAGAGTAAAAGTGGGGGGGGAAAAACGAGAAGTGCCTCTAGCAGGGCCAGTTGGGAAGGGAACAGGGAGGCACATGTAAAAGTGGATTTTAAAAGGTGTAGAAACAGTAGAAACAACAGAAAGCACAGCAAAATTAGAGCTGCAGAAGGAAGAAGTGAGAATCTGCTCTGAAAAAAGAAGATACATCTGAAAAAATACAAGCCCTTGCTTAACACCACCCAGCACCAAAAATACTCCATGCTATTTCTTTTCCCCTTCTTCAAGTGTTCAAAGGAGCATCTCTAACATACGGCTTTGTTTTGGTGCATTAGGGGTCTAAATAGCAAAGCTGTGCTAAAACATATGCACACAAAGCGCTGGGGAGATGCCAGAACTATCCCAACACTCCCAGCAGAAGCAAACAGCACAGACTGTAAAAATAACGTGACATTTTGGCTTCAAAAAAAGCAGACAACTATCTACGTACTGTAATGCCTCAGCTTCCACCTTCTATTTAAAAGCTGGCACCACTGCCCCATAGTCCCTTATTCCTGGAATATATGGGAACATGGGGGGAGGGCTGGGGGGGCAAAAAAACCCCAAAAGACTAGTTGGGTCAAGTCAAAATTAGAAATAATTCAACCTGAGGAACTGGAAAATGGAGGAAGCGAAAGGATACTTTTAAGATAAGTGGAAGAAAGGACACAGCAGTGCTCCCCCTCCTCTCGCCCACTAACCTAATTACCCAGACACCACCCTGGGAATGGGTTCAACTTCCCCCTTCTCCTGATTTACAGCTGCAGACTCACGTCTCCAAGCCTCTTGGGGGAGGCCTCTTACTTAGGGGGTCTTAATACCCTCTCATACAAAGAGAAACAGCTTTTATAACTCCAGATGTTCCTTATGCAGGGACTGGTAATTACCCAAACTCTCCTCTCCCCAGGGAACACCCTAACTTCTGGGCACATATTTCCTCTCCAAACACTCCCAGGGATCTGAGCCTTTAACTCAGTAACAGTGATCTGCACTGTATTTTCTTGTATCGGGCTCTTTGCTGGCATCTAGTCTCCAAACCAAAGGTTTTTAAACTTGTTTTGAACTACAAGTTGTAAGAAGATTCAAAGAAACCCACATTCACGTGTTGGCAACAGGCCCACAGTTCTTACCGACCTTTTGCAGGTTCTTCCAAAACATTACGCTGATCTACACTGACCTAACATCACTGGATGTTAATTGAGACATCCCAAACTGCCGAAAACTCAGTGCAGGGCGGCGTATACATGCTGAAAGCCTGGAGCCGATGCTGCCTGTCCTGAACGGGTGCAAAGCAGCACTAACCATTCAGGATACCAGTGCCTTTAAAAATAAAGGCAACTGCAGCATCAAACGAGGATACGGGTTTGAGCACACAGCCTAATCCTCAAAGATCTCGCAGAACTAACTGCATAAAAGGGCTTTGTGTCCCAGAATGCATTTACGTCCTACCGAGTACAGAAATACTTGTTAAGCTCTTTGCCTCTTCTCTTACTGAGGTCAATAATTAAGTGTCCCGCAGACCATGGTACGCCATGGGGAATGGCCCTCAGGCACGCAGAATCCAAATGCGGCACCCAACAGCTCATGCAAACAAAGATGGTTTGAAAAGTTCACAGAAGCAAAGCAGAGCAATGCTGCAGAGGAGTTTGGGGCACTGGAGATGCCCCAAATGGCACTTTGTGGTGCTCGACAGTTCTTCAGCCTGCAGTGAACTTAGCAACGCATACGAAGTCATACAGGAATGTCTACTGCTTGCACAGCACGTGCACAGATAGCTTAATGCTTCGCTGTTAGTCATCTTAAAATTAAGTCCCGCCACCACTACCATGCCAGTAACAAGCTTCTGATTCTTCAAAGGCTTTACACTACAAATACTCCACCCAAAAATCTAACTGGGGGGAAAAAAAAACAAATGGGAAAAAACCCCATCAAATATCTGAAAGTCACACAGCTTCTGCTTAAAAGTTGTGCTCTGGTCTAAAAATAGGCCAGAGCAGATTTACAAAGCTACAAGAGCCTGCAAACAAACCTGAAACCCAAGTGACTAACAACGATCACATTGCGATATTACAGTATTTTAAAGATGCGGTTGCTTTCATCAAAGAAACATGCACATTTCTTCAGAGCTCAGTACACAGCACATTGTTTGCTCCAGTATGTTGGAACGACATTATTTTTCTAACACCCGTATGCATATGGGTGCACAGAGTCAAGGATAGCAGTAACGCAGATGTGCCTATAAACTAAGCATTACCTTGTTAATGAAGAATGATGATGATTTCTATCAAGAAGTTGAGATCAAACCTTAGCTTACTGTTTTTTCCAGGCACCCTCAATAAAAAACTCCAAATGTACAAAAAGAAAAGAAGATAAAGAGGCCTTAGTAACCACCTCCCCTCATCCGAACGACTACATATGCTTATGTGGTATATTTATCTAGAAACTCCTAACACAAAGAAACACTTTAGGGCAGCGACGCACTCCCAGCTGCTGGGGCAGATGGATGCGGTCAGTAGGTGACCGTGGCACGGGGCTGGGCACCCCTGCCTCCACCTCACCAAGGCGGGTGGGAGCTTCCACACAACCTGCCCTCAGGCTGTCAAACCCCAGACCCAGCTGCCCAACCCCTAACGCAAGTTTTTCTCCTCTGGAAGCGAGACACATTACTGACGCTAATCTTCAGATTCAATGGGCTGCTCTTGATTAGAAACTGTGAATGGTTACAGCGGGGCTTTTTTTAATTTTCACTTTATTTGATGACATGAGGCTATAAGCTGTGGTTTTAACTTTCCGTTGGCTGGCTTGTTCCCCAGTTCTAAACAATTACCCTTCCTTCACGTCACGAGAGCTTGAACAACTGAACGCACCGGGGAAAAGAAAAGCTTGCCCACAAGCCAAAGCAAGGGCTAAAACGCTTTATCCCGAAGGGACCTTTGGGCACGCCTATTATCAGAAAATTCACCTTCTTTTTTTGACTCGATGTTAGGGGTTCTGCAGCAATGCTGACCGCTCTCGGACAAGCCTGACCCCCCCAGTATCTCAGGGGCAGCGCTGCCCCGGTGTCAGAGGGTACCGAGCAGACGCGCCGCTTCTGCCTGAGCCCTTGCGGACGGCAGGGCCCAGCTGCCCCGCACACGGGGCGACGGACAGCACGGCCAAGGCGGGCTGCGAGGGAGCGACCCCTTCAACACTCGGGTTTTGCTCTGCCTCCGCGGAGAAGGCTGAAATCCAGGTTTGGAAAGGGCCGTTCTGCGGCTCTGGTTCTCCTCAGGGGCCAGCAGCCGCGGGGTGAAGAGCCCGCGTCCCGCCCTGCGGGGCCGAACCCTCCGCCACAGCCGGGCTCCGCAGCCGGCCTGCACCCGGGACAAGCGTCCCCCAGCCGGCAGCCAGCCCGCTGCCCCCCACCGAAACGCCGCGCCGG
>JAVJGI010000032.1:5019810-5040487 GCA_035590275.1 Ibycter americanus
CGAAGTGTGGGGAAAGCCCCGTGCGCGGTGCGGCTGGACTGTGCGGGCCGGGCCGCGGCTCTGAGGGGCCCGCGTTGCCGCCTCCCCTTCTTTCGCTCGTAACGAGCTTGTTTTCGTGTCTGAGTCCGCATCTCTGCGCTCCTTAGAGGCATCGGCTCTGTCAGGCGTGGCCGAGGGCCGGGTTGTGATGTGTAGCTGTCACCATAAGACCTCCCTGTGACTGGCTGGGCTGAGGGCCCGTGTAGCCACCAGCTGTGTAAATCCAGAAGCGGTGTAAAACCAAAACCGCTTTTGTGGGAGAAAGTGTGGCCAGAAGCCTGCTCAGGCCGCGGCAGACCGCCCCTCGAGACAGAAACTGATAGGAGAGTCAGGGAAACGCTTTGTAAGGTCTGTGTTGGTTATATTCTGAGGAAGCCTGAACGCAGCCTGTGGCCGAAAGAACAGAAAAAGTACGGTCTGTTCTGGGAAAAAGATGCACTTTCTTCTTTTAAGGTAAACACACGTATCCCTACAGAAGCCAGCCCTTCACTCGCTGCGTGAGGAGCCTGTGTCGGGCTGTTCACAAGGTCCATGCAGCAGAAACGCGTAAACCAGCCTGGAAATTACCCTGCTGCTGGTAGATGTTGCGTTACATCTGGTGCTGCACGTCGGTGTGGTGATGCCTCTCTGCTTCCCCAGCAGAGCATTAACCTGGCTGTGATGAGAGAACCTCCGCGCCGAGAGGCCCCCCGACACCCCCAGCACCAGCAGAAGGGACGCGGGTGCGTTACAGAGTCATCGCTGCATCACTGTTGTTTGGGCTGGAATTACACATCTCCAGCGGAAAGTTTGATTTCCGCTGCTCCCCCGCCTTTTCCTCCGTTTCTGAAAACAAGCCGGCTGCTGTGAAAGCGATGCTGAGCTGATGCCATCGAGGCAGAAGCTCTGGAAACGGCGTGCAGATGGAGCTTCTCGGGTTCGGTAACAGCCTAGCTGATGCCTGCAGTTGAGAGTGGACAGGCAGGGCAGGCGACAAGGAACAAGAGAGCAGGATCGTGGGAGGGATCCACGTGGAGCAGATTGATGGGAGGGAGGGAAGGGTAACGGTAGAGGGGAGAAGGGGGTGAGGACTCTGAGCAGGATCAGAGGGTATTGCCACAGATCCCACTCCGTGGAGTAACAGGATCGTCTGTCCGTGCGTGGGAGGTTCCCATGGATAATGGAAAAAATTCAGCTTAATGCAGAATTCTTGGTTTTAAAGGTACTCAGTTTTAGTACCTAAAAACTATAATTTGCCTGAGTTTTTTAACTAATCATTTTCCAGCATTTTACAGTACATATGTAGGACCATCCTCAGCAGTTTATGCGAAGTCCACCCTGTCATTTCCAGGTTACTGATTCTAATAAAGAAATCCTGAAAAAATATCTGCTGATATTTGATATTTGCCATCAAAATTCACTTCATACTCCTAACTGCAATTTCATCTTTGACATACGTATTTAAAGTACTCGGACAGATCGAGTGATGCAGTTATATTTCATTCAGCAAACCTACACTCATTAACTAAAACCAGAATGAAACCCCATATCCCTATAAATACATGGCTTGTGCTTTCCTTTTAATGTCTTACCTGCTGAAATATTCAATCAAAGTCTTGCAGCATATTCCCCACAAACCCCTTTCATTTCCAACACAGAAAAAAGCACCCTCATGTGAAATAACTGTGTCTTAAAATACAGAACCTGGATAACTTCTCTGATTTTGCAATGCCTGCAGAGGTGAATAATAGTAAAAACACCTTGGTCAATAAATTCTTGCAACTGTAAACTCCCAGGAAGCGGAGTGAGTCATCCTGCATGGCAGGAGTGGCCTGAAAGGAAGGAAGGACTGTTCGATAGGATGGGCACAACAACAAAACTTTCAGTTAACCATTTGTAAAAGAAGAATATGTGTGGATAAGGTTCGTGACTGTGCTGGGCTTAGGCAGCACTGGCACAATGAAACAAGGGTGAAAAAAATTACATGGCTGCTGCTTCAGAAGCAGGTGCAAGTCTTCAGGCACTTACTGCCCCAAATTGTGCTAATGACAACAATACCAAGTCTCAAGAAAATTTGCTTTCTATTCAGTAAAGAGGTGGTCAGAGAAGAACGTAAATACATGAAGTTAACTGCAGAAATTGGCACGTTGTTACTTCAGTTCTTTTTTGAAGTATGCAGATTCAGGTTAAATGAATGAGAACAAGTGGGGAGAGAGTAAGAACAAAGAGAAGAAATGAAAAAAAGGAAAAGCAACATAAAAATCTGAGAGGAAACAGCCTTTATAAAAACAACTCTTACAGGAAATTCTGTCAGCTTTCAGAAGGCCAGAACTCCCAAGGCTGGCAGTCTCGCTCTTTGAATAGACCCCCTTCAGAAAAGAAAAAAAAAAAAAGGAAAGCAGTATTTTCTTTCTTTTTGATCAAAAAAAAAGAATTGCAACAATGTGGTGGGCACCCACAAGCAATCTGAAATAACAGAAAAGAGCACAGTCAGTCTCTGTCCTTCTACAGCAGCTCAAACCAAGCGCTAACACAACTATGCACTCACTAAGACATTTGACCCGTTTGGGGCCTATGAGGTCCAGACTGTCTTTAGGAAGTGTCACGGGGCAACAAGCACTTTAATTTTCAGTCTTCCCACGCTGATTTAGCATCAGCATTTGTTCACAGGCAAAATTTGAGTGCATACACTAAGGAAAACTGCTCAGAAGTTTCAGACTGTGATAGCGGAGCTTGGTTGCTCTGTGGGTGTCAATTATTTAAACGGGTTGATAAAAGTAACCCCCACGGAGAAAAAAACCCGGCATTTGCTAATAAAAGTAAATAGCTTGACGATCCCCAGATGAAAACTGCTGTACACCCAAACATTTCATTACCAGTACATATGTGTCAGTTGACACTAAAAAATGAAGGACAGAAAAGCCCCGTGCTTGCCATCACAGAGTTAACAGCCACTGGATGAGCTGCCCGGGCAACCTTATGAAATGTCACTTGTCACAATCTGACTGGTTTGGGCAATGTAAGAAGAAGTTTCCAGCAGTTTCCTGCCCTGCCCTCCATCACACAGGGGCTTCCCGCAGGCCCCACCACTTTTCTTGGTGGACGCAATCAAAACAACAGTAATTGCAGCTGACAACCACTCCTCGACCACCAAATAACCAAACCCACTTAAACGGAAGCAAGTGAGTCAGCAGATTCACCAAAAAGTCAGTGCAAAAGAGTCAAAATTCAGAAAGGCTGGGCATTAAAATTCAGATGCTTTTACAGGTGGATGTGAAAAGAAACCACACAGCAGTCTCCAATAGTGCATTGGGGAGCACGGAAAAAAACCTGCTCTAAACCATTTCTTTTTATGAAGATAAAAGCCAAGCTTTAGGCTTGTGTTTCTATCTTCGTTGAAAACTTTATTTTACCAAATCAGATTAAATATTCTGACTCAGTCCCAGGTGGGCTAATCTCTGTGATTCCACTGAAGCATATAAACTGCTGCAACTTTGGTCGACGGATCCGTCACATCTTTCTAGTGCCCAAAGTTAAATGATCAAAGTGCCCGTGTGCTATGCAAGGTGGGATTTCAATTCCGTTCTTACCAGCCGGGCGCTGCTTCAGTCTCAGCATCAACCATGGTTATAAAAGATTGATTTCTGCAGGCAATGGCCCACAGGCACATCTGAAATGGGAGAGAAAAGCCATACAGAGTTAAAGCATCTCACACCTTATTTCAGTGGGGATGGCAGAAACTGCAGATGGGGGAACGAGGTTAAGGACCGGACGATCTTCTTCCACACGCAGTGCAACAAATGCAGCTTAGGACTAACGTTACAAATGCGTAAGAAATGCACTGCTGTATTAAAATATGGTTTAAAGCCACCCTGTTTAGAGAAGTTCTGCAATCAATGATAGGTGTGCAGAGAATGTGAATCAGTGTGGTAAATGTCTGAGGTATCCATTATCAGTAGAAGTACAGAATAAATCAGAGAACCATACTAGTTACTTAATAGTCATACCTGTCATGATTTTATGAAGCAGAAGGTTACTGTAATCTTATTAATAGAACTGAAAAAGAGAGCTAATAGGCATGAAAGCAAAGGTGTTTCATAAAATGGTTTGTTTGACTTTCTTAGTTGCTCTTTTGCAGATTATCCTAAATAATCCTGTACAGTGACTACAGGTAGGTGAATAAAAAAGTATCTCTGAACCTGTTCATGAGAGGTAATCTGCTGCTTACAAGTTTCTGCAAACCCAGGAGAAATGAAAGACTTAAGCTGATTATTTTATCTCTTTTCTGAAGTGAGTCTAGGATGTAGGCTCATTTTCTCTCCTTAATACTGTAATGTTGGGAAGAAATATGCTGAAACAAAAATAAAACGTGAAAGGACTGTGCAGCTTTTAATCTTCCTATTGTGGATTCAAACACAGCCCATCCTTTTAACCAAAACCCATTTTGGTTAATGGATGTCTGGTGGTGTATATGAAATGAATTCGTAATCATTGATTCCTAGCAGGTAAGATTTTTATCTTTTATCTTTACTCCCTCTTTTCATTCTGCGGTGTAGTCCTGTGCTGAATTTAGGAACCACATCTTGCAGCCTACATTAGACCATGGCAGGAACATCAGAAGGACCCGAGCCAGCCCTAGCTTGACTTCCTTCCCCACTCCAAGACATCCACTGCCTGTCCAATATCACCATGACTTTCACAGCTGCCTTTGTAAAGCCCATTGATGAGGGAATTGGGAAAGGGACATGCATGGATGGGCACACTGAGCCTTGAAACACCAGTGGGCTTCTTGGAGATGAGACGTTCCTTAGCACTTCTTCCCTTCCAGCACTCCCATTCTCAATCAGTACACCAGCAGTGCACTGCACAGATGAATGCGTCCCAGAGATTAAATTTATTTCTCTATGATATTACATCTATAGTATAGAGGCACTAAATTCACCGAGAATAGGCTCAGGCTCAGTGCCACCTTCATCTTTGCACTACAGGGTCCACTGATGGATGCTCTGCTACCAAAAAAGTCCAGCAATATTTAGGTTTCTGACATGCTGATGAAGTTCTCTCTGTGAAGAGCAGGACTTGTTTACCCAAATCCATTTGGATAATGTCTGAGTCCTGTTCTTCACAGACTTGCATAGCTATGCAAATCCTTCACATGCATGAGCTGGGGCTGTTTACACTAACTGTAAAACATTCCCAGTAGAACTATCTTCCAAGCCTGATAAAATGCCATCCCAGAAAGTAGTGCATGTCTTGGGGGTGGTCATGGGTATCTCACCATGAAGGCTGTTAACCCATGTGACCACAATGAAGTTGTTTAACAAATATCCTTCCTGACCTTCCAGCAGAATTCCCAAGATTGTTTTCAGCAGAAAGTTGGATAACTTCTTTTGAGCAGTGTCAACAGGGTTGAAATTGTCTTCCCAGTTAGTTCTTAACTATCGTTTACGGTCACAACCTCTTTTTTCATAGCACAATCTGCCAGTCAGTCTTGCCATGATCATTATTTTATTAACAGTAAATTGTGGTCCTGTTTTATCATTTGTAAAATGCTTCTTTTCTTCATACAAGATGGCCGTTGAAAGCAACGTTAATTCAAGCACCTCCCTCATTGTAAGAGCTCACATTTGTAAGTTTGATGTTCTTTAAGCATAGTGTTTAGGAACTTTCCCTTGCTTTTCAAAAACAGACAAAACAAAAAAGCACAGTCTCTAAGAAATTCCATCTTCTTTTAGTTCTTTTTCCTGTAAAAACCTGTAATGCTTTGTATGCTGTATGCTTTTAGCCTAAGGTCTTTCTTCGCCATTGGACTCGTGGTTTAAGACTTGCAGAAAATCTGATGTGGAATTTGTAGATGTCGTTTAGGTAACATTTGTGTACGGCCATACATAAAAGCGGGAACTAATGATTTCCTTCTGCTCTGCAGTTTGATTGCTATAGATTGCTAGCCATATTTTAGCCATTTCTAGCCATTAGAACCCAAACTAGACAGGTTAGATGCAGAAAATAACTGGAAAGAAATCAAAAGGGATAGTGGCTTTATTAGCCAACAGGCCTCACCAAGCAGTGGGGAGGGTTATTTAAAAAACTGTGGTCAGAAGTCCTAGCAGATTCGAATCCACTTGAACTGCTTCAAGAAGGAAACCTCATCACAGGAAGTACAGGATTCCCAATCATCCAAGGTCAGATCAACCATCTAACGGAGGGGACATTCAAGCAAACATTCACTGTCAGGTTGGACGGAGCTCAGAGCAACCTGATCTAGTTGAAGATGTCCCTGCTCATGGCAGCCGGGTTGGACTAGTTGGCCTTTAAAGGTCCCTTCCCACCCAAACCATCCTATGATTCTATGACAGTTGATTGAGAAGGCTAGTCTTTTGGATGATGATTTTAGATGAGCAGAGCTCATGTTTCTCCTGCTAAATAAATAGTTTGTCTTGATGAGCAAGCTGCAGCTTGATTTTTTGTGACACCAGAAGAGTTAAACCTGGAAGCCCAGCTGGAAGATGGCAACACTAGCATGTAATTTCAGGATCTGGAGATCATTATCTCCCCAAACTGCTTGTTTCTCCCCCTAAAGCTCCTCAGCAACTTGTCTCTGCTCCCACATGGAATTGAGCTGAGGCAGAGCTGCTTCCCCACAGCATAACTTGGAGCATACAGTGAATGGTGAGAAGTTACAAGGAGTCTGACCCACAGAGCTGCCTTCGGGGTACATACCCATGCCTGTTCTTGGCCATCTGTCAGCATGCCCCATCTCTAGTCCTGGTACCCTCCAGCTCACTACATTCTCCTCTGCATTGCCTGTGTCTCTGTGGATGGTCAGACAATGACCAGCTGAGAGGGCAGATAAGACATTCTCTGTAGTCAAAGCCCTCCTGCCACCAAAGACTAGGCAAAAGCAATTCAGAGAAAATCTGTTCTGTCCCTGCAGCCAAGAAGCAAAACACACAAAAAAACAGTACTTGGAATGAACAGAATCTTCTGAAAATATAGCTATTAAGCTCTACAAAGTCTCTGCAAAGCTACAAAACATACATGAACTGCAATTTTCAGAGGCTTGTAACTCAGCCATCTTTAGGCAGATGTTTGTGAGAACACTAAAAGCTTATTTTTCACATCAAGACCATTCCCCTATCAAACATTAATCCCTTGATCTACTGTTCAGAAAGAACAGAGTGTTGCTGTGAAATACATAGAGTGGCTTTGATATAAATTGCTGTACACTGTAGTATTCCCTAATGTTTTTGTTTGATCCAAATCACTCTTAGCTGAAAATGAGCATAAAACCTTAACAATCATAAGGATAATGAGATATGGACCGCATGCAGTTTCAGTGTGGGGGAGGAAAAGTGTCAGTTTTACAAAATTACAAACCACAGAAAAGACAAGGTTGAAAACACTATATTTGACAATGCTACCAGCTTTCTTTACAGTAAAATAAGGAACGCTAATTTTGTTTTAGCAGAAAAGAGGGGACGCTCTAGTGGCTTGACCTTTCTACCAGCATCACCACTGTAATGCTGACTTTATGTTCCTTGGCAGAGCATTTAAACACTATCCTCATTCCTTCCTGACTATAAAAGCATCGAATACCTATCCATTAACACATCACTATGCTTGCTAAGTGCTCTTGGGCAAATCATATCAAACACATCATCCTCCAATGTCTGTCACATCTGTTGAGACTGAACTTTTCCAGGATGTCTGTACCTCTGTTTGAGCAGTAGGTAGGCAGAAGATGGACCATCTCAGTGGGATAACATGGTACCATTACTGACAATATTACTTCATGTTTCTTCTTTTTCTTTCTCTGACTCTAGACTGTCAGGATTTATGACTCCTCTCTCTCTTGCTATGCCTTCTGTCAGTAGTAAATAAATAAATAGCGGGTAGGTAGGGGTCTCATCAGCTTCTGAGGAGCACCTGCAACTCACGCTGCAAAGAGCTGGGAGAAATGCCAACGCTCTGATATCCTACCCTTCCTTCCCTTTTGAGCCAACAAAAGATTCTCCAAAGACCCAGAAGGCTGGGACTTAACGGCAGAGTATGCAGTCTGCAGAGGCCAGAGGTTGTGTCTACCCTACCAAGTCCTCACGTAAAGAGGGCAAGCCACAGTTTCCTGGCAGTATTAAGTCTTACGATCTTGTAGTCTTAACAGGAACTGGGAAGAATGTAAATGTGCAAGACCATTCCCTGGTTGTTCTGTCATCCATAGGTATCACAGGACTGGAAGATACCTTAATTTTGCAGGGACTAGGAGTTAATCCTGCTCCATAAGGCAGAGTGTTGGAACGCCATTCATTGGGAGAAACTGAATTCCCATTTCCTTATGTGTCCATGATTTTTTGAATAACAAGAGAATTTATCCTAGTATGAAGCATGTAAAATGCTGTGTAGATACTCACACTGCTACTTATGGATTATCAAAGCAAAGAGAAAAATTAAGATTGTTAGGGAAGGAAATGACATTTTAAAGCTTACCAGTGGATACCAGAAACAATGGAAAAATATCTAAAATGCCTTATGAATAGATTGTTTCCTGCTAAATGTCACCTTTTTGTGCTTTTTGAAGTACCAGTAGCAAGCTACCTAAGGAGGGGGTTTGAAAATGTATTTAAAAAAAAGTACTCAGTAGGCAAGAAAAACCATAGTTTTCATAGCTGTAAGCTGCATTTTGCTTGACAGGAACCTCAACATACTACCCACATTTTCATTCCTGACCCTCAGTTCATGGAAATATCAGAAAGACAAAGTCAAGTGTTCAGAAAAATGCAGTGATTGCGAAGGAATGGGAAATTCTAAGACCTGTGTCCTGCTCTTTTACTTGTCAGATCTTTAAAGAATAGGAAACCTATAGTCTCTTCAGGTGTTATTCATTTCTTCCATTTTGGGGCTCAGGAAAATTACTACATCAGAGAATATAATTACATTAAAAGCATTTATCCTAGTAGATCAACTGCAACATTTATCTGACAATTCATTTTTGATACGTTAATTTACCTCCAGCTATAAGCATGTTATTTTAAAATCATATGAAGAAGTTAAAATCAAGATTCGGCGTGTTGATTTATTATACAATGAATTGTAATTTTTTGTGATGGGATTAACTTACGGTAAGCACCAGGAGAGGGTACAGAGGATAGGCTACATCTTTATAGGATGGTAATGTCAATCCCTCCTGCTCCTGTTTTCTCGCAAAGATTCAGATGCTTGTCAATGAAAGGCTGGTGTATTTTAATTAGCATTGAATGGACATTAGACACTTGGATACCAGAATATGCTTCTCAAAGGTTATTTCTTCTATGATTTTAAATCACAGAATGCTCTTTAAAATAGCACCTCATTGTGACTGCCCAGTGTTTTTTTAACCTAGAATGTAGTTTTCGTTGGTCCCCTTTTTGGCTTGAGTCATTCTCAAAACACATTTCACACCTCCCCATCAGCCACTGGCTTATGGCAACTGAGTTTTTGCCACACAAACTGTTTAACTTCAAAGGTTAAGAAAACAAAAAGACTCCAGAACATAAACATCTTTATATAGTACTACATACCTAGCATACCATTTTCATCAATGCTTCAGTGCAGCCTCCAAAGCTCTAACACAGTATGTAAAGTTTTACAAGTTTGTTCACTCCTGCATTTCCCTGTATTTAAAACTAGCCAAGTGTCCCTGGATATGGACATCAGTAGAGAAGGCTGCCTTACTGAATGTTACTGATTTATCAGACACCACCAAACAGAATTTTTATGAATTTTATACCCTTGTTTGAGGGCTTTACAAATCCAGAGATATTCAGCTTCTCTTTCACTTGGCTGAACCGCCTGTGTTTCTTCTTACAAGGAAGTTGGTTGCATAGTGGGTGAACTGGATGTAATGAGTTTTGCCAGACAGGTATCCCTCTGGCGTAATCCCTTCCAATTCATTCACGCATATGTAAATGTCATTCCCCACACAGTACCCAAAAGCATGGTAAGCTTCCAGATAATCACTAAGAGTTCTTTTCAGCTTGCCTTAATTCAGGAAAATATTTAAAGTCGGTTTCTTCTTCTTTTTTTTTTTTTTTTTTCCCCCCCCCCACCTTGTTTTCATGTCTTCCAGCCATTCCTTGCCCTCCCTGGATGTGAGGCTGTAAGTCCCAAAGGAGCCAAGCTGCAGGAGACTTTCCTGGTTTGTTCAGCTGTAGAAGTCAGTCTTGAAAGCTTTTACTCAATTTTCACCTCATCTCCCGCTCAATTGCGGACAACTACAGGTGCTCAGTTTTAAAATTCTATCTCAGGACAAGAGGCAATAAAATATACTCACTCACTGGAAGTCACAGGGCCAGGTCGCAGTTTAGCAACATCTGGCTTTCTGAACAGAAGGGAAAAAAAAAAGCTGCACAAACAGATGACACATAGCCTCATCTGTCCCCTGAAGTGTACAACAGACAGTTAGCATTTTTCTCATACTGAACCCAAGTACTCACGGTCACGTTTCCTTCCAGGTCGCAGTTGGGATGGCAGATGTTCTCCCAGTGTGTTACTCCCCTCGCATCCTGTAGTCAGGATTGCCAATTTATTCAGGTTCCAGAGTATAAACAGGAGTTAGCTCAATGAAGCAATTGTTCATTCTGCTACAAATTATGTGAGATCATTTTGCAGGCTTCTCTTGGATTCCTGCTTTGGGGAAGCTAAAATGTGAAGGGGTGAGGGACAGACCTGGTGGTACTGTCGTGGTCTGATCCCAGCTGGCAACCAAGCACCAGGCAGCCGCTCCCTCACTGCCCCCACAGTGCTTGCAAAGCAGGAGGTGCTTGCAGCTGCTGTCAGTAAGGATGGCTCCTGCTGTCCTGCATGGCTGGGAGGGCACTGGAAAAAACATTTCATACTCATTGTTAAGTCATTAACATGCCTTTTTTTTTTCTTCTTTTGCTGTACATTTGGGGCGTTTAGGGACTCGTCAATGCTAGTTCTCTATAAACTGATCTGTGTGATCAACAGCAGACAAATTCAGTGTTCTTTGGTAGATCGGACACATACAGGTTTATCCTGAGACATTACAAAACGATTTTAATAGGGTTGTAACAGAAAGAAAAAACTTGATGAAATGTACTGGTAACAGCTGATATTGTTCAGCTGAATATCGAGTAATGAAAACTCAGTATGTGTTGTAGAATATAGCAATTTACAAAAGGAAAACAGAAATAAGCTGACAGATGGACTGTGTGGAAGACAGTGCAGTGCAGTGCTTACTACCCTTGTGCTGCCTGGAACTGGACAGAAAGATTTCAAGTCTTCACAACAAGGACAGATAGCTGGTTGCCTGTTTTGTTGTTGTCCCAGCCTGAACCATAATGCTCTTTCAAACCATGGTCTGTATAGTGCCATCAAGACTCTTCCCAGCATGTTACAGTTTCTGTAGCTGCACACCATAACTTCCTGCATTTTTCACATTTCCTGGAGCTTGTGGAGTTGGAACTCTCCAGTGACTGGCTAGTTTGAA
Source organism: Ibycter americanus (assembly GCA_035590275.1). Classification (NCBI taxonomy): domain Eukaryota; kingdom Metazoa; phylum Chordata; class Aves; order Falconiformes; family Falconidae; genus Ibycter; species Ibycter americanus. The sequence goes on from JAVJGI010000032.1 coordinate 5,031,314, forward strand.
GAACAATTACCAGGGGTGGCACAGAACAAGCACCCTTGTTAAGTATGTGCAGTCCTGGAGCTGTCAAGAGGCAGAACCAACCTTGGTACCGGGGTCTTAAAATAGTGATACACTACCTGGTTAATACAACAGCAGAGCAGAAGATAGATAGTCTATAGGCAGAGGGTGCCAGCGATGCGATGGCCAAATACCTTTTGGAAAAACTGAAGATTAAAGAAAACAACTCGCTTGGGATCTGCAAGACTAAACCAGAGCATTTCATCATCAAGATTTAATTACATCTTCTGTTGGAATTCTTGTTGGGATAACTTCTCTGGCCATCTATTTCATGTATCCTTGATGGTATCCAGGATGATATGTATCCTGATGATCCATGAAAACTCATATTAAAATCAGTAGGCTAATGACCAATATAGTGTATTTAATATAAGAGAATTTCACCAAGGGTCTCTCTCAGTGAAGGAAGTTAGCTTTCTGTGGGATAATATGAGCATTACTAAGCACAGTGTGTTGTGATTAGAGGGGTTTTTTTTTCTTAGAAAGACAACTAATGTTCTCTTTTAAGACTTCTGTTATGTAAACACTTCCAGCTCAAGATTAGGTTCCCAGCCATCTCTTGGATGAGCTAACTAGGCTGAAGTCTTTTCATTAGACCTATTTTTGGCCTTGGATACTTTATGATCGCTTTGAACTCTGTTCAGATTTTTAACACTGTAAAAATGCTGGATGTGAGAATTGGGTACATTTTAGTAAGTAATCTCTCCGTTAGCATATGCAGAAATAGTATAAATGTTTTTATACACACCTGTCTTTGCAGGCACTTCACATCTTTTGGTTCACTTATTTATTTACAGCAGTTTTTAAGCTCTCCTCAGAGATAGCTTTCTACATAGCCAGTTGTGCAGATCTGGTTTTACTAAACTTGCTTTCCTGACAAAGATTGTTTACTTGGAACAAAACAAACCAGACCTGAGTCCCTGTTTAAGTTTACAGTAACTCCTCCTCCACCGGTCTCTTTTGGAGAGCCTCCACTCAGAGTTTGAAGGTCACCATTACCAAGGCTGAACCTGGACGGTTTCAGTCTGAAAACAAACACTCCATCGAAGCTGGATGCAACTCAAAGTAAGTTTTATAGTGCAGGAAAGCTAAGTAAGCTACTTGCATTGTTTAGACAACTTTGAATATGTAAGTCACAGGCCATGAGGAAAGGAACCATCCTTTAAAAATGTAAATTCAGAAACCAGCATTTGGGACAGCTTAAATACACTTCTCTTGCTCACTTGTAGATGTTGGTTACTATAGCTACCAGACTATTGCACATAGAATCAAAAATACTCCGCCTGAGAAGAATCACAGGATAAGACGCTGTTCTCACAAATACTGATTTTTAGTTTAATACTATAGACCAGTTATTTAAGCAGCTCTGTGAGATGAATCGCAACATCATACAGCTACATCTGTCTCTCTAGTTCTTTGTGTGTATGATGATACTAACGTCAAGAGGTACTGACATACGTAGGCTTTTGTCTAAATTAGATTACTGGCAAACCACCTCAGAGTTCATTGTGTCAGCTCAAAGCCTCCACATCTTTTGCCAAACAATTTTCCTCTTATTTTGAAATACACCAAGAGAACTGGTTGATAATGTTCTGGAGGAACTGGAGCTTGGCATAACATTGCTGGAAGCCTGGCCTGGAGAGGGACAGGGTGATGCTGGATTTGAATTGCCCAGGCGCTGGAAGTTGTGAGGCATTTAGCTTTTTGCACTATTTTGCCATTCATAGATGATACAACATTAACTGAGGAGCTGTATCCACAGCATAAATATTTTAAAGTGTACTTTGTTTTGTTAATGGTGTAAGAGGAATCACATAGAACACCTGAAGGTAAAATGCAGTAAAACTGAACATGTTTTGAGTAAATCCATGTCACATTGCTAGGAAGCTTGTCTGGCTGAGTTGACCTCACGTAGAAATCTTTATCAGCTTCTAGTTGGCCCATCCTTGGCTCTACAGAAAACTCTGGCACTCGGTCTCCTCACTCAAGCTGCGTGTCCTCCTCCCACCTTATTCTTGTTACTTCCAGAGGCATTGTTCCTTGTCACTTTACTGTTCTCAGTGCATGGCATTTTTAAGGCTTCAGCAATTTATCTCGAGAGTGGACAGGACATTTTAAAACATCTCTTTGGTCAAAAATGTCAAGTAGGCAACATTGGTATGGATCCTGATGACTCTTGTGATTGAGAACCACTCAGGGAGATAAGGTTGTTGCAACATTGTCTTTGTTTCCAGTGATAAATTTAAAGTGACACTTCTAAGGCAATCAGTTTGAATCCCAGAGATTTTTCTTTGAAAAATAATGAAGACTAAATTGTTTTAAAACTTTGTTGAGTAAAGAATTTGGAACGCTAAAAGACAAAACTCCTTCTGCGTTTTTAAAAACTTTGTCTTGGACTTTGAACTGAGTGAGGGAAGAGAAATAAATCTTAATCTCAAGGTCTCAGGAGTCTGCAAATGTGAAAATGCTTTCACATTTAGCTGTTGATTCGTTTTGCTTCATTTTTGGTGCCTCACCCTTAGAATAAAGATTCATAAGCAGATTTTTCTCCTAATGGTTTGACTTTGTTTTTCTCACTTTATGTATTATAGCCTACTTCAAAAATTGCAAAGACCCTTACCAGCAGAGTAGATGAGGGCCATATGAGCACGCAATTAGAGGAACCTAGTGAATGTGTGGTTCCCAGCAGAGAACGGCAACATTCATTTGCACAGTGGGTTTCGTACCTGTTGAAGTCTGTTAATAATATTAAAAGTATTGTATGTGTAAGTCATCTTCAGGGTGTTAAAAGATTTTTGTGTTATTGCCAAGAGTGAGCACAAAGGATCTGCTTCCAAACAAATGCAATAACTGCTTGCTTTTCCTCCAACTAAGATTGCCTCTTTCAGCTTTATTAATATGTTTGATGTTAGTGAGATGGTTGTTGCTGTTTTGGCGGCTGTTTACAGAGTTTTGAGAACAAACTGATATTAAACCTCGAGTCTAGCTCTGAGTCTCTCACTGTCTGATGATGATGGTGATCCTTTTTTTAGCAATCATTAGCATATGCAGAGGAACAGCTTTCTGCATGATTTAGCCTAATTACATAAAGCCAAGATCAAAATGTGTTGCACTTTCAACTTCTACCTAATATCCACATCCTCCTATAGATGCTTTGTGAACCACTGTAACAACGTGAACACAGGCACTCCTACGAAAAACAAGAAAAGCTCTTTGGAAACAAACTTCTGTGATAACTGCTGCATCAGAGATGCTCCCAAGGCTGACAGCCTCTCCAGTGCCTCTCCTGGGCTGAAGAAGTTGGAAGTTCCTTAGCGAGCTCTTTGACAGGCCCTTTATCTCTCTGCTATGGGAAGGATTGGCACAAGATGGAGATGCTGACCCACTGGTGTCTATTTTCGGTCTGTCCTTGTTGGTCAAGCGTGGCTTAACCCATCTGTTTTTTCATCACCCTTGCTCACCTTCTTCTTTAGCAGCGTAGCAGAGCCACCCAGCATCTGTTGGGCTAATACAAGTGCATCTCTCCCACCCAAGTGCACCAGAAGAACTGGCCTTTAAAGACAAATGTGTGATAATTTTTTAACACCTCTTCTCTTTCTCTTCTTTTGTGGCAGACCACTGCCTCGCCCAAATGATGAGCAAAGCCAAACTCCATTCCAGAAGCATTGCTGAGTCTCTGGCTAGTCCTGCAAGCAGCCTGCCAGCTCTACTAGCCAAACCAAATGTCTGCATTAGCCCTGAGGGAGGAGGAGGAACCATTTTATGGCAGCTGTAAAAGGTCACACAGTAAACACCAGCGCTACTGCTCATCTGTTGCCCTAACTGATCCAAGTAGTTTGGATGCATGTGTGGTATGCATGTGAGCAAGCCGTTCAAAGCTCTCTCCTGGCTCTTCGAGATTCAGGTTACAAACTAGAGAATTAGCAAAACTTAGGTGATTAATTTGGGTTTCTTCTATCTCATTTGAAACTGGTTGTTCAAATGAGATGTGTCTCAAGACCTATAACACTTGAAAACCTTTGTCTTAAAATACACATTCTGCCTTTCTTGCATCAATCTGTGCAAGATCCAGGGCTTTTTGGCTTTGTTTGTTTGTTTGTTTATAAGCATAGGGGCATTCCAAGAGATTACAAATATCTAAAAGTCTAATGTTGTTTCACAGTTAAGGATGTACTAAAAATCTTCTGATTTGGCTTCTCCTAAGAACAGAACCAAGCTATTTCCATTGTTGTGATTCGTTTTCATATTATGAGTTTAGTAGCCCTTTCCTTCTGCTTCCACAGTTGCTTTTGCAATGTGTTTACGTGTTCCCATTTCTTTCAGCCGTATCTCTCTGCAGGGATGTATTCAGGAGATGCCTTGAAACATCCAATAATGCTACCGACCTCAAATTCTTGTCTTTAAGAAAGTTTTGCTTGTTTTATATGCTACCAATTCTATTCTGCAGAACAGGTAAGTTTTATTGTCCTGAAATGCTTCCTACTCCTCCTCTTCCCCGCTCCACACACCCCCCCCAAATGATAGTTATGCCAGAACTTTCTCTCATCTAATCATATTTTTTGCAATCTTTCCATATTAGGAAAATTATTTGCAAGCTTTTACACGTAAATTTAAAAAAAACAGGACAAAGTTTTCCTGCCCTCTATTGCTGCTGTATCCACTTTCATACCGTAACGTGATGATATCCTTTACATTCTTCAGCGACATCATCCGGAGGGGCTGGGATGATGATGAAAGTTGTGAGAAATAATCAGCTCTGGCTGAGGAACTTTTTGTGCTGCAGCAGATCACCATTTTAACAAAACATCTAGAAATTTATAAAATCTTGTGTTTGGAATTGATTCATTATCAAAGTAATGTTAAAGAAGAACCAGCAGCTGGAGAAGCTGATGAACACTGGAAAAAGTGAACTTGCAAGGCTGTCTGAACTGCTGAAGATACAGAGGACCTATGTCTCCACTAACACTTCTGGTTCATTATCTCCCTGAAAATTTAGGAGGAAAAAAATAGGGGAAGAAAAAAAAAAAAAAAAAGAATTATTCCAAAGTACGTTTGATGCTTGTTATCCTTCTGAAATTACTTTTTGTTAACAAGTGCCATGGTTGTACATTACAAAATTTGTGTGGTTTTTTCCTGATGCTTGTAACACTTGCAACAGCATTATTACAAAAAAGTAAAACACCTGATGTTGCCCTTTCCTGTAGGGCTACTACATGGGCAAAATTTACATCTTTAGCAGTCCTGTCTCAGTTCAGGTTTGGTGAAGGACTGACTGGTCTGTGGTAATGAATTAGCAGCTGCAGGACTATACTGCATCTCAAGAGGGCACGTGTGTAAATTCATACTCTAAATAGTCTGCATTAAATGAGGTTAAGATCTTAAAATCATTTAGAAAGCAAAAACAGATGCCTGCGCAGCTACCTTAACACATTGCAGAAGTCAGGCATGACCACACACTACTTCTGAGCGTCCTCCAAAGGCAGCAGCTCCTGGGATTGCCTGTCCACCACTTTCCCCTACGCGTTTCCAAAACTCATGTCAGACTTGGTAAAACCGGCTCGAGGGCTGAGCTGCACAGGTAATTTTCAATGAGTTTGAAAAGTGCAAATAGGCAGACAACTGCATGCCATGAACTTGCATACCTTAAAGGCAGTTCCATAGCAAACCATATTTCATCACTGCTGGGGTCCATAAAAGAATTGCATTTTTTAATTGGATGTCTGCTTTGTTTAACGCAGAGCCTGAGTACTGCCCACTGAATGCGCAACTGATTTATTACCATCCTCATTTAATCCATTTTACTGTAAATAAATGTTTATATTCAATCCAATACTATGTATATTTAACATTTCCAGCATGATCTCTTCATGGTCTTCAGGTGAAAGTACGTTGGTTCAGTATGAAAACTAATGAATATATTATTCTACTGCTTCTAGTGAATGCGGTGCTTTTGCCACCATTTTAAAGATAAGGATTAAGGTAAAAATAGTTCAGTGGGGAAAAGAAGATTGTTTTGGTTGAATAGTCTGGGGCTTGTTTTCCAGGTTATTTAGCAATTTGTAAGTACTTTGAAATTGCAGTTTTCAATGCCTGCATATTCACGGGCTAACATGCAGACGCCTTGCACATTGCACACAGAATATAAAGAATGTACAATTAATGTGAAACTGGATTAAATCTTCTGTCTGGAATTACATAAGAAATCCGGCAGCGTCAGGGAGAAAAATCTCTTTTCTCATGTAAATGAGCGTATAAAGTCCTTAATTATGACTTGAGTGATTATGTACCAGAAGTACTCATGATCAGAAATATTTTGTATTTTAAGAGCGGTAGTGGGGCTGAAGTATATTGGGCAAAATGTTCTATTTGGTATCTGGCCCAGTATAATAAAGGTTTTTTGCTTTTTACGATAATGTGTCCTTGTATTAGATAACGTACTGTGTTTTAATCCTGACTTTTACATCCATGGTCTTTGGTTGTCCTGAGACTTTTGAGCTCTGATCAGCAGCTGTTATTTATGGTTCTTCTTCTACCTTGGTTCCTTAAATTCATCTTTAATTGGATTAGGAGAACTCCTAATGTCAAAGTCTACCCTTCCTCCCACGGCAGATACTCATACCATACCAGCAAAGCTTGTACTTCAGACAGTGCCAGATTTCTGAGTCACTTAAGATTTTTAAAAAATTCAAGTTTATAATAGTGCCCTGGAAAATCCAACATCACTGGGAGTTTCACACAGAAGTTTTCTGCTCTGAGAGCATCCGGCAGGCCATGCTTATACAGTTCCCACCATGCAGAGTCTGGACTATCCTAAATCCTCAAATTCTTTCTTGCCACCAAATCTCAGAATTGATCAAGCCTGCAGAGTGAAGGGATGAAAAGTGGAGGACAAGTAGAAAACAGATACAGAAAACATCTTCAGGAACGTCACTTATGGGTGCATGGAATGAAGCAGAGTTCCTGTGTAAGAAAGCACAGAATTAAAACTACAATAAATCCACCATGAAATGGTGCCTTAGGTTCTATCCTTAACCCCCATCAAAGCAGTTTTGGCTCTATCTGTATTAGTTCGTCAAACAAACGTTCTAAAGTGCTACACTGGAAGAGCTGTGTTTAAGACTTCAGCACTTGTTTTCAAACAAATCAAAGCCCAGAGCCTTAGCATTTCATGAAGCTAAAGTGTATTTTCAGGATTTGGATGTGGCAAGTAGGTGGTCTGAGCCATTGAGCACAACAGGAATAACCAACTGAAGTGGTTATTGCACTGGAATTATCCCTAGTGCAGCATGAAAATGGGCAATCAGTTGAAAGAGAAATCATCTTTTAGGGTGCTTTACAATAAGTAACATCGTCAAAAAAACCCAAAGACTTGAGGTACTTTTTCTTCTTCCTTGGAAGTCTTTCTAGACTCCTAGGTACCACCTACTACGTATCTTTTCAGGCCTGGACCTTCAACTTTTTATTCTCCATCCACAGGTGAGAATTTGTGGCCATCATTACTGTAATAGTGGCAGATGGCACAGAGCTACATGACCAAATATATTATTATTCTTTCTGCTCACCACAGTCAAGAATTCTCTTTTTCTTCCAATTTCTTTCCTTGGAAAGTGAGCTGATGCAGTTGAGAGAAAATTTTACTCCCCTTCCCCCCCAGTAAAAAACTCAGTTGGTTACATTAAGCAACTAATTCCTTTAGTAAAAGGCAAGAGAAACAGTGGGGAGTTACACAACAGACACTGACTATAGGTCAGGAGTGTAGACGTGCACAAAAACAGTAGCTAGGAAAAAAACCCAGTTCTTCATGTATTTTCCAATATAGTCTTTCTGAATGTCTTTTTGCAGATGGCAGCATGGGAGGAAAACTTGGAATTCCAAAACACAGTCCTGGTATCTAAAAAGCTCTTTGCAAAAGGAACTGACTGCAGGAAACAGAACAGGGCAGAAGATTTTTAAATTGCTCTTAAATGTGAAAATTTACTTTTGCCTTTCTTTTAGTTTGCTCAAATGTAGAAAGCGGTGCTCACTCTTTCCTGTGTGGGTGAAAGATTTCTCTATGGACACTCCATTTCAGCAACACGATAATTGGAACACAGCTTTAGAAAGCTGGTACAGTGGAGACCATGCAGTCATTTTCCCAGGAGAATATGAGGCTGTAAACTTAAACTAAAGACATTATTATTGGACCTTAGCATTGCATTCTCTGATAATTTACCTCTGTCTTTCTGAAACATGGCTCAAAAGCAGTCCTGGTTAATGGTTTTTAGCAAATGATAGGAAACAGGAAGTTTCCCAGAGCTTTTAATGGGATTAAAAACTTTCAGTGTGAAAATAAACAGTAGAGTATAATTTGTTAGCTACAACCTAGGGAAAAAATACTGTGCAACTGGAATACAATATAGCAGGAGTTCAGTGAAAAATCAATTTCGTAACACATGTACATAAAAATATACATATTTTAAGGCAGCATAAAGCTAAGCAGTAGCAGCACCTCTAAAACAGACAAGTCCTCTTCCCTAATGGGTATTGAAATGTGTTAATTTGATGTTGTTGGTTTGGGTTTTTTTTTTAATCAGAACATCACCATCAGCACTGTATTTAACACTCCCATAAGGTGACAGGCTTAATAAGAAATTAGCATCAGCAAACTTTCCAGCCACACTTCAGTAACTCACACCTTGCAGATTTAAAGCCTGCAGGCACTGAATACCTGCATTCACTTGTGCATGTTTCCTTGTTCAGGTTGATGCCTACACCATCATATGGTCTTGCATCTTGCAAAATATGGCATCGGGTGCCGAGTTTTAGCTTTTACTCCACCAGGTTTTTCATGCTTTTTAGTATCCTGAAAGTAATACAAAAGCCCTCCTTCAGCTATCCCTCAGTCCTAGTGTGCCGTTTCAATGTGCATTACCTCCGGGGCAAACGGTCACTGCAATACATCCTGCTAAAGCTGGCCGTTCTGCGACATGAAGGCTGTGCTAAGCGGGAAAGCAAAGCTCCCAGCAGAAGAAATACAGATAAACTGAAGCTATTTCTTGCTCCTCAGTTTTTCAGCTTTGTCTTTTCTGCCCAGACACAGACACACTGAAAATGCATGTGCTTCACCAACACTAAGGC